>JAGDQP010010125.1:22006-56828 GCA_022664845.1 Lepisma saccharinum
GGAAGAGAGACAGTTTGTCGTGTTCGACCCCGTCAAAGTGTCCCTCCTCAGGAATGCGATACAGTTTGTCGGAGAGACACTTTGTCGCCGATGAACCAAATGAGAAGAGAGACAGTTTGTCGGAGAGACACTTTGTCGCGGTTCCTTAGTTTCTCTCTACATTGCTATGGCTGTTTGACACAAGATTCAGATACTGAGTAATATACCGAATTTTCTACTGTGGTGCGTTACCGTTCGCTCCTCTTTAAGTTACAAATGGCACCCGAAATTAGTTTCTTGAAAATATATTTTCAGTATCTCTTAAGAAAAATCGTTATTACAGAAACTGTAAACGATCACAGCTCCACAACTTTCAAATTTCGTTTCCACACTACCATGAGGTGGAGTATTTGGCGCGGTTCTTGATCATCGTGCCCCCAGCGGGCATAGTTTATACTGTTTGATTTATATTTAGACTATTTTCGTTTTTATGCTGTGGGTGAGGCACGTTTCTTTAGGTTTACTTTACTAGCGTTTGGATGAGTATTGTTGTTCTCTCCAGAACCCTCTTCCTTTTTACCTTGATATGAAAACGGGTTGTTCGTGACGGTTCCCATTTTATGATCTTCAGTCACTCAAAATTGTAGTAGCATTTTCGCAATCCCGCGCCATGGGAGTAAATGCAAATTATAGAACACTTTATATCAACCTTTCTGCAGCCACATGCTGGTGAATCCTTTTCTGCATTTACAGGAGAGGGATTTAAGTAGTACTTCAGGAGCAGGATATTTTGTTATTCTGACTGGAGTCAGTCCAGTTTTACTTCTCTTCCGTCTCCATTCTTTCGGATTTTTGTAGTTACTTATCCAACTCTGAACATCATGGAAGGTTCGAAACGAAAGCTGCCCTGCTGCAGCTGCCGTGGGTGGAAATGATGCAAAATGAAACTTAATTTTGTAGCCGATCTAGTTAACTGATCGTTTCTGAGAGCATTCAAAAGTATGTTTTTGAGGAGTCGCACAGTGAGGATAACACAACTGTTTAGCAGATTTCACTTTGTAGTAAGCTGGGTAGAAATACACACTGTGCGACTCCTCAAACACATACTTTTGAATCCTCTCAGAAACATCAGGCTAATGAATCTGCTCTTTGAATACGGAAATTTACTATTACTTCCAATTCTGCTGGTAAATTTTTGTACATAACAATACCTGTATATTTAGGTCCTCTCTCGTATTATACCTGTGGTGATCGCAGTGGCGAGTAAGAATACTGCTTAAGTTCTCTTTACATATAACAGAAGTTAAACGATATATAGACAAGTATGGATATTGAGTGATTTGAATGGTGGTTTATATTGTTCGTTATGCTTTCATTCAGTAATTATTCGTATGACTCGCTTCTGAATTTGAATATTATTTTGCTTGATGTGTGTTACCCCAGAATATAAATTCGTAGCCAAGTACTGATTGAAATAGACGAAAATATATTATGTGTAAATCAGTTTAGAACGTTTGAAAGAATGTTTATAGCACAGCATACCTGACTTAATTTTAGAGCCAGTGAAACTGTATGTTCATCCCAAGTCAGTGTATCCGTTATCCATACACCTAGAAAAGTGTCTTCTCTTGTATATTGTACTGGCGTATTATTTAATTTTATGCTTACTTGGTTTGAAGATTTGTTTTGTGCGTGCTGTAAACTTACAACCAAAGTTTTACCTACGTTGAGTTTCAGTTTATTGTGTGAAAACCAACGTGATAGGTCAGTGGTGGTTTGTATGGCTTTCGCTTGAAGAACATCGTTACCATTATCACCTATTACGAGGTTAATGTCATCGGCGAACAGTATTGCTCTTGATGCAAGTAAGCTACAGGGAAGATCATTTATGTAAAGCAAAAATATTATTGGATCGAGAACTGATCCTTGAGGAACACCGCAAAAAATCATTTGCATTCTGGATATATACATAGATTCTTCAGTGGTACTTTGATTATTGGGGTGACTTTTTGTACCGCTTGTTTCTGTTCTTTTACGTAGGACCTAGGATTGACATCTTTTCCACTATCATCTGTTGATAAACGAGTGAATGTAGATTTCACTTCATCGAACGTACAAATAATTTAAAGTGGTAGCCATTCAGAATCTATTTATATCTCAGACAAGCTCATATCCTGACTCGAGGATGCCAGTGGTAGGGCTTGGGTGCTAGGCAAATCCGCTGTTTCCAACTGCGTGTCAACACTGCTGAAGGTTTGAGCGTAGCTAACTGTATTGCGTTGCTCTATTTTTAAATTTGATATTTCTTGATTTTCTTGGTCATCATTTACTAACAGGACACTTCCGCTACAGGGACAGGGGAAGGGAATGGGTTCAGAACGTAATAATATTTTGCTAATGATGTCACACAACATATTAATCTTACCAATTCGATTTTAAGTGAAGCCTATGTTTTGGGTGAAAACGACGTGCGATAGGGAAATATCTAGGACTTTCACATTTTTTAAATGCTTGGAACGTCAAACAGTTTTGCATTTCTTGAGTGTACTTCTGTGTTAACAACTAGAGACTCTTAAGTCGAAACGGTGCGGAACTTTAGCAATGACGTTGATCCTTTCAAGGTGTGGGAACACTTTCCTTAGAGTACGTAACGCTTGCTGTTCCTCGTTTCTTTCTACTTGGTGTGTCCCTGCTAATATAACAACCGAATCTTTTGGGGATAGTTCTGTACCGGCACGTAAACGTGATTCAGTAAGTTGTTTCAATTGCGCTCTCGGTTTAGTAAAACTTGATACGGAGATGTTACCTATTCTGTAACCTACCAGAAAGACCACGGCCATGACTGTGCCCTACTATGGAGTTTGTACATTCATCGGTAATGACTGATGGGAGAAATGTGTTGTTACTTCCATTTGTTGCTTTGATGTGTCACTACAGCTTCCACCTTTCCGGATATTTTTGGAATCCTGCTAGTTTTTGTTAAAGAATCCACTGATGGAATCATACCTAGAACCGCGCAGCCTCAGGCCACCTCCACGTATTCCACTAGTATAATTAGTGTTTTAAAGGTAGGAAAAAAAGAAATAAAAAAACAGTATTTTTTCAGAGGCAAAAATACCATGGTTTTATTGATGATCTTCTTTCTTTTCTCATCACTAATATTCACTAGTTAGCAGATATTTTGTAGTTTTCACCAAGTTTAGTTAATAATTTAACGAATATAATGTATCTCAAGGCTCTTCCAACTTTTTCCTGATCCGTAAATTTTGAACAAATACTGGAGGGAATCAGCCATGATGCTTTTGCCTCTATGCCCTGGATTCTGACCCATATGATCTAATGTAAATATAGGTAAGTATATAACAAAGATGCAGTTGGCATATCATTACATACTAATAATAAAATGATAATAATTTATTATACGATAGTAAAGGCTGTATTTTATATTTGGAATACTGGGGCAATGAATAGAATGACTGAATACTCGAAATAAATTGTAGTTTCACACAAAATATAGTCCTCGATCATAGTATCCTAAATTAAATATTTCGAACAATTATCAATTATATAACGAGTATTAGAGCAATATAAATCTTCCGACTTAGGTTTGCCAGATTCCATAAATGAAAATCCCGGACATCCATCTCAGAACTCTATAATATATATATACAGGTTAAGTCAAAATGATGGACCCGATTTCATAAATTTATTTTGTGAAATATAATGAACATATCTTAATGTGAGCTACGCGCAAGGAAAGGCAAAAGTTCAAAGTTTAGTTGAGTTTAGTTTATGTCCCGCGTGGTTGCATTGTTTACCGCTACGCGGCGCTGGAAGCAGTTAACGAAAATGGCGCTGACTGGAGAGCAGAAATCGTTCTGTGTGCTGGATTACCATGTAAACAACTCTGTGATGAGTGTTCAACGGCATTTCCGTACCAAGTATGGCAGAGACCCACCTACTGGAAAAACCATTCGTACGTGGTATGAAAAATTCAGAGATACGGGCTGCATCTGTAAGCGAAAATCGACTGGCCGTCCTTCAGCTGAGGAAGAGACAGTGGAACGTGTTCGCGCCAGTTTTGTGCGGAGTCCACAGAAGTCTACCTACCGAGCAGCGAGGGAACTTGAAATGCCACAGAAAGCTGTATGGCGAATTCTGCGGAAACGTTTACAAATGAAATCCTATCGCTTGCAACTGCTACAAGCCTTAAGAGACACTGATTATGCTGCTCGAGCGTCTTTCTGTGCTGATTTCTCACGTTAATGGAAGAGGATGGGTTCGCCGAAAGGTTACGTTACAGTGATGAAGCGGTGTTTCACCTTTCTGGGAATGTGAATAGACACAACGTAAGGATCTGGGGAACTGATAATCCCCACGCAGTTGTGGAACACCAACGCGATTCACCCAAGGTGAATGTGTTTTGTGCCATTTCCCCTAAAAAGATTTATGGGCCCTTTTTCTTCCTTGAACCTACTGTGACAGGACATGTTTTTCTTGATATGCTGCAACAATGGCTCCTTCCACAGCTCGAAGAGGATAGTGCAGATTTCATTACCATGGCAGCGTTCGGGATCATCTCAATGAGGCATTGCCACAGCGCTGGATAGGCCGTGCATCTCAGGAGGATCGAGTTCTCATTCGTTGGCCACCTCGTTCCCCCGATCTGACCCGTGTGGTTTCTTTTTGTGGGGTTTCATAAAGGATCGTGTTTACGTACCACCACTTCCAACAACATTGGGTGACCTTCGCGCCCGCATCACAGCAGCCATTGCAGAGATTGACCGTGACACACTACACAAGGTTTGGCAGGAGATAGACTATCTGGTTGATGTGTGTCGTGTTACGCGAGGTGCTCACATAGAGCACTTGTGATGTGACTGAAAAAAACTTTGAGATTTACCCTTCTTACCACATGTATTACATTCAGATATGTTCATTATATTTCACAAAATAAATTTATGAAATCGGGTACATCATTTTGACTTACCCTGTATATATATATATATATATATATATATATATATAATGCTCTAATGTTCGTTATGCATATACATGCTATTTGCGAAATAACACAGACAAAACCACATCATCATATTCCTGACTTTGATACCCGCTCAATCCCCACTAGAGTGGTTAAAAACAAAGATTTTCTTTGCAAACTCCGATTGAGCGGGGACGGAAATGTTGCCTTTGGGCAATAGTAGTTTGTTCGAAAAATTGAGATTGTCCGGTCAACTCTTTCCTTTGCCTCAAGTGGATTGAAAATTTCATTTCCGTGCTTATGCAACCCGCACAACGCTATATTCAATTTTACAAATTACGATTCAGGGGGTGGGCAAAATTTGCCTATAGTCAATAATATTTTATTCACAAAATTTGAGATATGTATGGGCAACTCCTTCCTTTGAAATATGGCCCAAACTTTTGCATTTGCGTTCTTAGGCTAAGCAACCCGCATAACAGGAATTCTCCTCGTTGGCGCAAATGAGAATCACCGCACGAAACAAATAAATTATATGACAGTTACAAAAATGTCTTTAAAATTAAGCTCCCGAATGTTTTTTCTACTCGGTTCTCTTTAGTTTCAGTGCCTAACTAGGAAAACGAACAGTAAGTTCAATAGTGAACTCGTGCGTGGTAGCGATAACAGTTTGTGTTAAAGGAGTGCAAGTGTTAATAATGTACTTAATGACTTTCATCTCTTGTGTTTAGTGACCTTTGTGAGTAATTTTTATTATTACTAATTCATTACCATTGTAAAAGTTTTAACAGTTCGTGAAAACTGAGCGACAAAATAGACATGCGTCTCGAGAGAAATCAAAGTTTGAGTTGTTTAGGCAGCCATCTGAAATGGACTGTCAGTTGCCGACGTATTCTGACGTGATGAAACTTAATCCGATTTTTCATGTGATCCAACTTCCAGGATCACGCACTCATCCCTCTTCTGAAATGTCAGTAACGGTCGCAGACTGGGTTATTGCAATCTCGAAGAAAGCATAAATTTCTAGTTGTCTTGAAGAAAAGAGTTGTTAATCGGGATATCACAACAAAACTCGTGGTATTAGGAAGAGTTCCGCGTCCATCAAAGAACACAGCAATTCTACATCTTTTTGTGTCTCCTTTAAACCTTATTTGATATCTGCGCTTGTAAATGCATCCAGCCTGAGATGGTGCAATAGCCCTACATCAAAAGTTACGTCAATAGAGCTTGAATTTATGAAAGATCAGACACGTGAGAGGATGATGGTGATTAGATCATTAGACACTCAGACTATTGCCCTTTTTCAAAACTGTGAAGCCAGAAAACAAAATAAGGCTATCAGTTGAGCCGAACGTGCCATTAGCTACAGTTGCTGTATTTACCATCAGAGGATTACTCAAAGGATGTGTTTGTCTCTGCTGGTTTTCCCATGTGAGAGGAGTCAGCGTATTCCAGTTTTTTTTAGTTTTACGGCCGGATGCCCTTCCTGCTAGCAATCCGGCTATGGGCAATTGAGACGTTACTACGAAACTCCCACTGAGAATTGAACCCAGGACCCCTCGCAGCGAAAGTAAGGGCGATAACCACATGACTATCGCAGGAGCTCACAAGATTTCTCAGAGGATATAGAACAATAAAGCGGTACCTCGGCGTCTGAGCTCAACCCCGGAAAAGAAAATGTACGATACACACAGTCCCGTTTGACACTTCCAAATGCTTCACCTACAACTTTTCTAACCCGTGTGCTGGAAATAACAGCAGCTGCAACTGTCAATGCAACGCTCAAAGATGTCAGTTTTGTATCGGAGTAAAATATTGGCAATATAATAATTCAAAGGTTAGGAGAGAGAAATATTAATGAAAATGGAATTATATAAGGTATAGCAATCAGTGTGGCCTGTACTTTGTCTAACGTAGAGAACAGTACTACAAAACCAGACGAAATATCATCGCACAGAAGTACAGCCAGGGCACAGAACACTAGTAGTCGAACCTAGTTCAAGGTACTTGGGTCTTATTTTTCTCACATCCAAAAAACAACCAGATCAATCATTTTGTGGAAGAAAAGCAAATGAATATATCTGAACCGTTGTAAAATGCGACGGAACAGTAGTAAAGTAACAGATTGATGGTACAGACAGACAAAAGCTGGTTCCAGTCAGTGTTTAAAATGTTCTCTAACATTTGGTGCCCAATGACGCTAGCGGAAAAAATTTGTAATCACTGGTGGCCTCATTATTATTTTTGATTGCGTTAAATATAAATTACAAGTATACTATACAATAATGCATAATCATATTGAAAGTAGACAAGAACTAAGATGAATTACCATGCAATGGAAAAAGTGAAACGGTCTTCCCTTCTATAATCTCCCTATCTTCCAAGTATGATTTTCAAACCAGAACGTCGAAATTAGAAAAATTTAAAGGAAAGAACGTGTGGCCCAAATTGGCCACCCTGTGTGACTGCAGGTGGCTCAACCTTATGATTGGTGGCCCTGGCGCGCCAATTTTGCATACAATTTTAACACTGGCTACACCGCTGTGTTTGTCTACTCCATTTGAATAAGCTTTGTCATTGGATTACGCATTTGGATAGTGAATCTACTGGACTGAATACGGAAAGAAACTTCCCTCTCTGTCGGAAAGGAACTTCGAACTCTGAAGGGCAGTGGTCAACGTGAGGCAGTATGCAACGGTATGGCATACCAGCTCTAGTGAGAGATAAAAGCATACCGTTACTGAAGCAGACGGTATACATGTTCTTATATAGCACTTATTTATATACCTAGGCAAATATTGGGCAAACATACCGTGTCTGCTTTTTCCCCTTCGAACACTGCTGAAGGGTTGTCTATAGCTTCATTTCAAACAATCCTCTCAAATCGGTCGACGAACTAAACAAGGGCCCTATTTCATAAAAGAAACAAGTATACAAGCTACAGGTTTCAATCTACAGGTACTTGTGTTAGTAGTACTTGTAATTTGTGTTTCATAATCATTACGGTCCGACTAGTAAAACAAATTCAGGAATTTACAAGTTTACAAACCCAGACTTTACTGATTACAAGTACTTGTAATTCCTGTTTCATAATCTCCTCAGTCCGACTTGTAATATAAGTTCAGCGATTTACAAACTTACAACTCAAACAGACAACTGCAACCGGCCATTAGTGATTAGTCAGTTGTCGCATATTCGAAATTGTGTGATGTTCTTTATATTTATCCAAATGTGTTCGAGGAAACAAGAGTTTTTTATTACAAAAATGAAATAAAAATAAAATTGTGCTATTTAAGGCCTTTTCGTAGTCATTAACGGGAAGTACGATGCAAAAGTATGGTAGCAAATCCAGTTATGAGTATAACCAGTTATGAGTATAATAAAAATTGGAAGGAACTCGCAATATCTTTGGGATACGATGTGGCCAAATTCTAAGAGCATTATGGTCATGGTATACATATCTGTTTAGCTTCGCCATGCATGGAAATTTATAGAAAGTTACTGATGGTATTCTGTATCGTCCCTACTGGAAGCAAAGATTTAGATAACAGGTCCATCCTGTGCATTACTGATTGTAGTTTATTAAAGTTGTGGTATTTTTCTTCATAATATTAAAGCTTTTTGGTTATTTAAGGACATAATACAATAGTGTAGGGTAGAACAGTTAAATATACCCATGCCCTAAAATGGACTTGCTACTGTAAATTATGCATTTGAAGGTCGCCTTTATGTTACTGACCCGATGATACAACTTTTTTTACAATCAGTGATATTACTTAATGTGTAGCAAAAACAGATTAACACGAACACGGTTTCTAGTTCCTACTCATTGCTCCAAGTAGCGGTGAATCGAATCTGTCGTATCATGGAAGGACTGTCTATAGGTACTACCTCACATGATGTATGACTCATAGAACTCACGGTCTAAGAACCGGTATGGTTCCGCCTAGAAGAGACGCTTTATTTTTAGCGGGGCAACAGCGGGGATTCTTTCTATTCTTACACTGCCAGCAGCTATGGTAGGGATGTATTGGTGCTACTTGTCCGTGATTACACACCGGTTCTTACGCCGTGACGACTTTAAACACTGATTGTGTATCAGATTCCGATAATATTGAGCTATTATCCCCCAACGGCTGCACTTTATATACTTCCCAGTTCGTTCGAAACAGCGAAGGTACGGTTTCTTTAGATTTTGTCAGACCAACTAAAACCGAATTAAGTTGTTTACATAATTCTAGTTAGGTTGGATGCTCTTTGGATACTAATTTGAGTTTAGCTGATTTAACAAAATCTAGCCAAACCCAACCTCCATTATTTTGAACGGTACGGGGAGTATCTGAAGACCAGCCTGCGATATGTTAAAGAGGCGATTCATCATAAGTTCCGATAAGTGAATCGGAACTTATTTAAACCAGAAACCTGATAACTACGGTGACCATACGTTCCTAATTTTTAGGGACAGTCCCGAATTTTAAGGTTGTGTCCCGAAAAAATATTGAAAAGTCCCGAATTTCATTTAAAAAAATACGATTTTAAATTTGTTTTACTGTAGTGCTCCTGAACGTTCCTAATTAATAAATTATAAGTGATCAACTTATTACTAATAGTTATAATAAATTAAATCATAAATTATTGCATTTTAACAAATAAATCATAAATAAGTTATTATAACAGCTGAATACAAGAAGATACGAAATTTAGAAGTTCTAAAGTTGATGTAAACTTTTATTATCTTCAAAGACATTTTTTTTAACAAAACACATCTTTACGCTAAATTTATATTTTCGAATTTATCTATGGCTTTTTGGCAACTCTGGCTCATGCATGTATCAGGTGGGGAGAGAATGTTTCAAGGTATAGTCTGCCAGGGGTGAGTTCGAAGGTACTGTACCATCCTGACATTTGTGTGGTATACATAGAACTGTTGAATTATTTATTCTATATTTTAAGGCCACTTTACTGAGTTTCTCAACAGTACAGTATTCGCTACGTCAACCATAGCCTAGTTCGCAGGTACCATCTCGGCATTTGCTGATGTCACTGAGGAAAAACTTGTCAGGGTGGATGGCCGATGGGTTCGTTCCCAGGGCTTTCCGATTGCTAACCAAACCTTCTACCAACTAAGCTACGACCGCCCGGTGCCGAGTTTCGTGTTGTAGAGCATTATCTAATAATTGAGTAGTTTGTTGCAGAAACTACAGATATGAAAATAAAATGTAAGTTTTGAGGAGGGAAAAAACACCCTTCCAAATTCCGTAATTTTGAGTGAAGTGCACTGATATAATATGCAGTGGTATATAAAAAATAAGACTATATTTACAGTGTATTCATCAAATACATAGAGCACAGAGAAATCCTCGATTGAAGCATAATGCTACTTTTTTTTTTTACTTTTTGATATCAATAGTTTAAGTATGTCTCAATTCCTATAGCATTTCAACCATCTGTCTGCTCGTTCGAAACGTTTCGTCGTACTGATGACTGTTTTCAAGTCCTTAATTTAAACGCTCCTTCAAGCACCTTGGACGGTGCAGAGCAACCCTATCGTCATTTTCGGATTCATCTGAGCCACATATTTCTTACGAATTTCGCCCTTTACATGTATGCTTGAAAACCTACCAAGCTCTCTCGATTTGTAAATTTAAACTAGTTTTACAAATACGTTTTACAACTCGTCAAATTTTATGAAACAGAAACACTAGTACACTCATAAAAAGCACTTGTAATTACAAGTGTTTCAACTTGTAACTTGAGTTCTATACTTGTAGTTTTATGAAACATACACTTGTAAAAATCTTCCTTTAACAAGTGTTTTTACTTGTAACTTGTAGCATACAGCTGTAGTTTTATGAAATAGGGCCCAGGTAGTTAATCTGCTTGAATACGGATCAAAAGTATCTGCTAAATCAAATGGAACTCGTCGACACAAAGCCAGGACCAATTGCGTTATCTCATTGGTTGAATACCGCTTACAGAATACTTTGTCTGTATATTAGAAAAGAGTAACCACATGAACCATTCTGCTGACTCGCCCAATACGTCATTAAAGTTTACGTTTCCTGATGGTTCCAAATTCCTTCGTTTGTGGTAACTCCTGTGTTATTTCATATACTACATGCCAAATAAACAAAGAGCTACGAAAAGGTGGTCATCAAGTATAAAATTTTGTGAATAAATTACTATTGGCCATAGGCAAATATTGAGTACCCCGAGCAAACGTATTATGAAATACACGAGTAGAAAATTGTGTTAAGTGGGTTCAATACGCACGGGAAAGGACACGTCAGCTCCCGTGCGACCAAGGAAGGAGTTGACCTAAAATTATCAAATTTTATGAACAAACTACTATTGCCCAAATTCAACTTTTCCGCACCCCGCTCAATGGAATTTCAAAGTCTTTATTGAACCAACCTAACTTCCACAGGTTACATTTCACTTGATGGTCATTACTTCCTGGTTTCGTAGGCTAAGTGATCATTTTTCTAATATTTTTCCTGAAATGAACATTTGAGTTTGGGCTTTACGAAAATATTTCTTATGCCAACAATATGAAACAAGAAAGAACATTGGCTTCACTCTACTCCACCACCGACGTAGGACTTCACTTCCAGAAATATGCATGCAAGCGTTTTATTGAGAAAACACTTGATTTAAAAAAAAATGTGCCTGAGAAGACGGCAGAAAGGACCGAATAACGATACTTTCAATACTTGAGCGAGCGAGAGCAGTATGAAGCCATTGGCGTTTATGAAGTTCCAGCAATGAAGCAATTTTGCGATATCGACTTCATATCGTAAGAAAAAGGAAAGAACTGAAGTGGAAAATTTCTCACTTGAAAGAAATGCCAAAACTGGGGACACTTAATTCTTTCGGTAAAAACCGGAACTGTCCCGGAATACCGGGACGTCTGACAACCCTACATTTATTCATACTAATACATTCTAATTTTTGAATAAGCCTAGCATGTATAATATTCACAGTAGCATAAATTACGTTGCTTGACCAGGACTCGCGCTTCCATAACGCCCAGTTCTTTGAAATCAATTGAAGATAACATTTTCATCTGTAGTTTTTATTTATTACAAATCAGCCCCAAAAGTATTCAGAAATCATACATAGTATTTATAGATGAGAACTATTTTCTTGGACCATAAAATAAAAAGTTCTAAAATAAGTATTTAATAGCTTTTATTTACCTACTAACCTTACTTCGCAATCATGGCTTGAACGGGTTTATCATATTTATAAGAAAGCACCCCATGAGGAACACAGCGTTGTCAGGTCTACAGATTTATCTGTAGATCTACAGATTTTTCAATGGAATACGGAAAATCAGATTTTTTTTGGTTTGATCTACAGAGTTTTCAATAATTTATCGACAACTGAATTTAAGCTTGAAAATCATCCCTGTCCCACCAAGAAAACATGTAACTTTATCAGGATCAGGAACCACCTGTTCTTTTTTTTTCTAATTCAATAGGCTTTTGTCTGTATACCCGTGCCTACCGCCTAGAGAGAAAGGTGCATTTTCCTTTTCTTCCACCCCTCCCTTCAACCACTCTTGTCTTCTTTTCCAGTATGGTTGTAAAGTGACCGCTTCTTACATTCGGGCAGTTATGACAAAGTTATTGGAAACTAAAAATCTGGAAAGAGCAGAGAATGACTAACAGGAGAGGGCAGTGTTCGATTTGTAGCGGGGGATGGTTGGGATAATCCCCGTCTGGGCAAAATTTTTCTCTGGTACTTTTTACAGATATATACCTCTAGCCTGGGATATGGACGATCAAAAATACCCTACAATACACATCTCACTAATTCTTCCCCCTCTCTGGAAATTGCACAAATCGAACACTGGGAGAGGGAGAAAAAGATGAAAGCCCACATAAGGTCATGCAGACTATAAATAGCAGTCAAACATCAATTGTGAATCTTTTTTATTCTGAAAACATGAAATATAGCATCAAAGTTTTTTTTTCCTTTATTTAAGACCCTTCTCTGAAGCAAAACAACTACTTTCTTGTTTCTATCTCTCCTAAAACTTTCTGGATTTAAGAAATTATCCATTTTCTGGTCAGTGGATAGAGTAGGTAAGAAAAAAAACAAGAAAAAAGTTTGCAGACATTTCTCCAGATATTTTTGTATTTCTACAGATATTTTTAGCAGTATCTACAGATAATTTCAATTCCGAACCTGGCAACGCTGGAGGAGCACTTGGCGGATTTCCGGTGGCCCACCAACTATGATGGCGGACCGCATAGTGTTTTAAAGGTTGGAAAATAACCGTTTTTTTAAAAAAAAAACAGGAAATTTTTTTTTTTTACCACGAGGCAAAACCCCTTGGTTTTAATGACGAAGTCGTTTTTTTTTTCGCCTTTTCATTACCAATATTAATTAATTATCACAGCTAATGCATTTGTTGTTTACGTTTAGTACAATCAAATATTCTTACATTAAAAATGTACAAAAAAACTCTCCATTTACATTAGGAATGCAATATATCTCATTCGCACCCTTGTACATGAAGGAAAAGTTCTGTTCACTTTTCTCTCTTAGGCATCTTTAGCGCCTCAGAATGATAGAACTTACATAATACTTCAAACCTTTATCAGAGGCAGTCACATTGCGGATTTTGTTTTTCTAAATATATGTTTTGAACATCAACTAACATTTTAACTAATTCATTCATCACAAAATGTTGTTCCACTTTCCGAATTCAATGGTCCTCCGTTCCGCTCCGTTGTGCTACGTCCCGTTCACTTCCGTTATGCACACTTATCCGAATTAAATAAGTGTTTAAAACTTTAACCATAGATGTCACCCAAATCTGAAAACAGCTGAAAACCCTCCGCGCGTAATGTGAGTGAGTATTGGGCAATGCGAAGTCAAGGTAGGTTGATGCGAAGTGAATAAGGCAAAAAGCAACATGGATGAAGATAGATGTAGGCGTACAATTCCCATACTTGTAGGTATTCGACATATATTAAATAACAACAGACGAAGATTGATAGCTATTCGAAGGATGATCACAATTCTGCAGGTTATTCTGGAAGTTTTTGCATGATAAGTGCGTCTCGTGAACTATGAATCACTAAATAATGTTAAACCAGGATCTATGAATAACCACCTAAGTCGTGAGCCTTGACAACGTTACTCATAAACACTTCAAATAATTCTAATAGTTCTTAATCTTAGTATTCTTAAATAAACTACTAATATGCAAGGGCGTCGCCAGGAATTTTCCCAAGAAGGATAAAATTAGGAGATTTATATATATATATATATATTGTGTGTGTGTGTGCATGTCACTGTCACAGATATGGGATAAATTTGCAGATGAATCATGAAGAGGAGCAAGTTATACTCAATTATTTATTTATTACATACTATTAGAGAGCGTTCATTAGACTACAGTTTACTATTTTCAATTGTATTAATTTATGCATGTGCTTTTAATGCTGATTCAACACAATATCATAGGTTGAATCACCGAAAAACACAACAAGCGGTGTTAACAAAAAAAATGGTGGTCTCCTCGGGACACCGGAAGGTGTTTAATTAACACAATCAACTCTTGCAGTGTACCACATTCGCCATTTGTGGAAAGGTGAAAATTCCCAGACAGGCTTAGACAATTCCATGAAACATTTTTCCATCCGACTTTCTAGGGGAGAACTTGCTAATAGTTTGCTGAACGATATAAAATAATCTCAAACATAAAATAAAATTGAAGTCATCATAATTTTCAAATTAACATAATGGAATCTGAACTCAGAACACAGTACAAAATTGTTAACAGTAACTTCTCAGTAACGCCGGACTCTTAACACATCCAGTTTTTTTGAATAATCAGGATCATTAAATGCTTAGCATGTTAGCGCTCGTTGTTCATTACAATAGAAATTAATGTAGTGCGATGAATGACTATTACATAATTTGAAGTCACTAAAAGCGAGATATCATAACGTTATCAGACAAAGAAAATTTTCAATAATTCAGGCAAATTTAAAACGGTGAGTAATATCACTTTTATTAATTTCTGTGTTGGATGTACGGAGATTACAGAAATAGCACATTTTAACAAACCTTAATAGATAATTTGTGTGTAAGAATTCCTATCGGCGAAAAGCTTTGCAAGGTAAAATTTATGTTCTGCATTCTCCCAGCATCACCCATTCGGCTTCAGCCAATTCAAATTCAGATTCGCTTTGAGAGCCCTTGGTAATCAGGCTCAACTTTTAAAGAATAATGGACAAATCACAATAACAATGACATTTTAGAAAACGGGTTGGATAATTCTTAAGAATATCTATCAAATTAAGTAATCCATAACTTGGAAATATTTGCTATTGATAAGAAATTTTAAATCCTGGGCTATGCCGACTTAAGTTAGTGACCTTCAAATATATCGGCTAAAAACATTAGCTTCAAAATGAAATAGTTCATTTCGTTAATGTTAGAGGAGTCGCTTTTCAAAATATCAGTGTTTTTCTTGATTTGTTCGGTATTTTTAAAAACAAAATTAAAATTATTTATAAAGAATATATATCATACGATTGGCCTACACGTGCTTTATAAACTTTGTATATAAATGTGTGTGTGTGTGTGTGTGAAAGCGAGAGAGAGGGAGGGAGAGAAAGAGAGACGTCTTTTTCTTTGACTTTCTAGAGGAACTGCTTCAACTTCATAAAACAGAGTACGTTCACAAGAAATAACACTTACATAATAGTACAACAATAGCATTCGCGTTTTTACTTTCGATGCTTTAACATAGTTTGGTGGGCACAAATTGCGTATTTGTGATTACATACATTGAAATAATTATGGTTGAGGAAATGTAACGGGAGAATCTCAAATAGATTCTTATGGAATTCATGCAGTAAAAGGCACAAAAACATACATCAAATATATGAATATAGAATAGTATTTGGTATAAAATCTGAAATCAAGGGGGCCAAGTGACTCCCCTTTGCCCCTTCCTGCCGACGCCCTTGCTCATATGTTACCCTCTCATCTATTAACATATACATGGAATGCAATTGGGGAAATCTAACCAACAATATTATTTTCACAGTGCGAAGTTAAAATTATTCAATGATCATGAAGAGATATCACTTAAAACATGGCACAATACCGATAATATAATGTAAAATCAAATCTTAAACTATTAAAATACTTACATTCAAATACTTCGGCACGGTCATTCATTTTAAACTTGCAACACGTGATTCTACATATTTGTCCCAACTCCCAAGTGAAGAAGGAATTTTGGCATGCAATATGCCGCTGTTTTCTTTTCAACATGGCAGCAGCGCGCAACCGAACGGAGGGTCAAGTGACCATCTGGTCCTCCGTTCACTTCAATGCTCCGTCGAAGGGGGAATTCGGATAACCATCGACGGTGCATCCGACGGAGCAAGGGTACGGAACGGAGCATAAAGTGCCAATTCGGAAAGGGGGTTTGTTTTTCTAAATATATGTTTTGAACATCAACTAACATTTTAACTAATTCATTCATCACAAAATGTTGTTAGGGATCCCGTAATAATAATAAAAGGTTCTTTTCCAAAGTAGCACGAAAAATGAAAAAAAAAAAAAAAAAATTCTGACTTTTTTCCGGCGTTCAATTTTCCGCTTTTTTAAAAACACTAGATCAGACCTAACTAGTGATGCGATATGTCATTAATCCTCGATTGTTTATTCCTAACTAGCGTTTTCAAAATACCGGAAAAATTGGACGCCGGAAAAAAACGTTCTATTGTAGTTTTCGTGTTACTTTGGATTTATTAATTTTTTTTTTTTTTTTTTTTTTTGCTTTTACGGGGTCCCTGACTAGCGTTTTAAAGGCCGAAAAAAAGAAGGGAAATTTTGGGAAAGAAACTAGGGAAAAATTTTCCACGAAGCAAAAAAAAAACATGGTTTTATTGACGAAATTTTTTTTTTTTTTTGCCTTTTCATCTTCATTATCCACTACTTAACACACCTAATGCATTTGTTGTTTAAGTTTTCTTCAATTCGATGACCTTACGATAAAAAATGTACACAAAACTTTCAATTTACATTAGGAATGCAATATATCTCATTAGCACCCTTGTACATAAGTGAAACGTTCTGTTCCCTTGTAGGCCTTATGCATCTGTCGCTCAGACCCTGAAAACGTACCTTTTTGCTTCAAATCTTTGTCAGACGCAGTCCCATTACGGATTTTTTTTCTAAATATATGTTTTGAACATCAACTAACATTTTCACTAATTCATTGATCATAAAATGTTGTCATGGACCGGTAATAGTAAAAAAAAAAAAATTTCTTTTGGCAAAGTAGACTGAAAAATTGAAAAAAAAAAATTTCCTGGCCACGAATATTTTAGAACACTATTCCTGACAACATTTTACGATGAATGAATTAGTTCTCAAGCATTATGGAAATCTCTGGTTCTGAGCGAAAGTTGCCTAAGAGCCAAAAGTGAACATAACTTTCCTGTCATGTACAAGGGTTCTAATGAGATATATTGTTTTCCTAATGTAAATTGAAATTTTTTTTGTACATTTTTTTTAACATAAGAACATTTCATTATATTAGATGTGTTAAGTAGTGAATATTGGTGATCAAAAGCAAAAAAAAATAAAAAAATCCGTCAATAAAACCAGGAAAAAAAAAAAAGATTCCCTCGTTAAAAAAAATCCTGTTTTTTTTTTCCTGGCCTTTAAAACTCTAGTTTTATCAGACAGATGTTGAAACGCTTACTAAATTATTTTAATGCATGATTTGAATAGCAGAATATGTATTCAACTAAATCTACTACAAAAGTAATTTGTGTTCAACTTTATATATTATCTTTCATACGGAATGCCCTTGTACATATTCTTCATAAGATAGCTAGTTTTTTTTCCATGTATGTTATCACAATTTTTATTCCTTTCAATACTGATTTCGTTTTTTTATACTTATCTTTAACATATTTAGTAATTTTTCTAATCTTATTTCCTTACCTCTACAGCCTCCAGTAATGTTATATCTTGTATTTCAACAGCATGTTTAAAAACTCTACACTTTAGTACTCTGCCAAACCTACAATAACGGAAAATATTTTTCAGTTACGGGTATGAGTTATATGAATTAATATGAATTTTACACCGAATATATACATATTTTGAAATTACTTTAAGAGAGGTAAAAATTATTAATTAGAGTATTGGAAAAGAAACGATATAATTTTATGAAAATCTATAACGCAAAATAATTTATCATTGTTCGAAATTTTTATATAATCTTTGTAAATGTTACCTTGTATATCTTCTTCACTCGTAACTCTGTTCTTCATTCTTAATACAATCCAATCGTCATCATGTATTACCAATATTACTTTTGTATTCCTTTTTATATTTCTCTTATCTTTCTGGTGACGTTTCTACCTTTCATTTATTTTTCTCTTTTAACATTCTAGTTTTAAGTAATACCATGTTTAATAAAATGTATATGATTGTAAGTTGTAACATGTAAAACCTGTAATAACCGGAGATGGCTCTCTGTTGCTGCTGTAAAGAAAACAAGGAACATTTAATTTTTCTAAACCTAATTACCTAAACAACAAATTAGTTTTTTAATGGCGGGGATAAAAACGGAAATTCGCAAAAAAAGGGGGGAAAAAATAGTTGTTTTCCACGAGGCAAAAGAAAACGAGATTTTATTGACGTAATGTTTGTTTTTTTTTTTCCCTTTCCCAAACCAATATTCACCACTTAACACACCTAATGCATTTGTTGTTTAGGTTGTGTACAATTAAATGTTCTTACGTTAAAATAATGTACAAAAAACATTCAATTCACATTAGGAATGCAATATATCTCATGTAGATGAGAGGAAAGTTCAGTTCACTTTTGGCCCTTAGGCATCTTTAGCTCAGACCCAGAAAACTTGCATAATGCTTCAAAACTTTGTCAGAAGCAGTCGCATGGCGGATTTTTAAAAAAAATATGTTTTTTTTTCGGCCTTGAAAACTCTAAGCCGAACACACTCCCGAATATAATTGGATGACGAATATTCAGGATTGAGCTCAAGCCTCAGAACTCTGCAATTACTATAGAAGAAGAAAGATGGAAGGAGAACGATTTGTCTCACGCAGAAATAATTAAAAAAAACTTTTAAAGACACATTTCTTTAACAATAATTTTGTTTATGCACGACTGAAAAGAAAAGCATTGGGCGCGATCTCATACACAGTCACTTTATAAAATTCATGAATTGACGCGCCCCATGCTTTTGTTTTTTGTTATGCATTAGAAAAAAATATATTTACTCTTTAGTACGAATTGTTTAAAAAGTATTTCTTTAAGAAGATATTTTCTTATTTTCTCGAGGCATTTCTGTGTTCAGATACTTTTTCTCAAGCTAACGTTTTGTGGTAAGAAATATATTATTTGCCAAACAAGATCTTATTTTTATGATCAGAAAGTAAATATTCGATTTCTTCGACGATATAAACATTGCGTTACAATGTGATAAAATTTTGTGCAACGCTGGCATAATTTCAACGACTGGTAGAAATCAGGTCTGCAATAAATAATTCTAAGAGCCAGTGATTATCTATGTATTAGAGTAGAGAATATGTGCGGGTATATTTATCAGACCAAATTTATAATGAATTGTCCATACAATTTATAGCATAGAAATCGTGTATCAATATATGCTGCCAAATTTCTCTCAAAAGTCCTCGTCTATTGAACAAAGTATAAGTATGATAAATGCGCGTATCAAGCAAAGGTATTTCCAGTGACTTGCGTTAGCACGCGTTCTGTTGTCGCTGTAACTGAATCAGTGGATTTGAGGAGTTAATGGTTATCATTTGTTAAATGGTGATGATAATCTGTTATATACTTCCCCATTGACAAGCCGACGGCAGTCCTATGGCGGGCCGACAACGACGAATGGCGGGCTTCGAACGATTTTACACTAATGCAGCCCGCGGTCCGCCGGCGGCATGCCGCTCCGTCTCCGCCAAAATTCCCTGCCAGGCTGCTCTCGTCCCGCCACTGAGCCTCCACGTCCCGCTATACCGCCCGAGTCCCGCCGCTATACCGCTCTCGTCTGCCCGTCTTACCGCTCTCTTGATTCCTCTTTCCGTCAGATTGCTTTGACACGAAAAAGGTATTAGACGCAGCGGTAATCGATATTAAGTTTACCATTTTGCATTGTGTTCGCTGTTATTTATTTCGTAGTGAGTAAAGTTCTTCAGTGTCTGCGATGTGATTCGTGCCTCCGACTGTCAGCGACGAGATTTAGAAGTCTGATGCCTTAACCACTCGGCTATCCTGGTCTTCCAGTTAGGTGTTTTTTTCATGCCTTTTGTCTTACGAAGACAATTGGGAAGCTTATTTGCAAACGCTTTTTTAAATTGTTTTTTTTTTCTAATAATATACAAATTGCCCATAGGCATATTTTGTTTGTCGTTCGTATTGCTTATTTTTAACCGTCTTCTAAACAAATGAATATCGCAGTAATAGCGCGGTATACATTGCTGATATCCACTGTTCCACCGACAATAACAAATGACAATCTGCGTAACGGCGGGAAGGGTTTGGCTGCCCGCATGCCATTTTCCGCTCGCGCGGAATCCCGTCGTCGGACCGCTCGAGTTCATCGCATAATAGCCGCTATACCGGCAAACGACGAGCTCACGACAACTAACCGCCAGTACATATCTACACTGGCGGTTATTGCTCTTTACCCGACGGTAAATGAGCAATGAGCACCATATTTCTTTATATCTTCATACAACAATAAAGGGAGCTAATCTTGTAGAAAATACAAAACTTAAATCATCTACCGATGACAGTCTTTCATCCACATCTGTAGTACTCCAGTTAAACTTCAATACAATTTACACTGAAATTTTCTCATAGAAGTGTTTTACAATTTCTCCACCAGGTTCTTCACATGCTGACGAATGTTTGATTATAGTTTCTACTTAGTCATTCCAAAAGGCGGCATTAAATACCAAGCTATATGTTTCAAACCATAGGGAAGATATGTTTAGCATTTCATTATTTTTATCACTAAGGTAAATTATATTAAAATCATTTGTAATAAAAGTGGTGTCACTGCATACATAGTTGTTTTATATGGTAATCAATTACTTAAGTCATTCATATACACTAAAAATTAAAAAAGGCCTAATACTGAAACCTGAGGAACACCAGATAAAGCATTAAGCCCGTCAGATCTGTTGTTATATTTTATTATCTAACTTCGATTAGTAAGGTAAATATTAAATAGGGATAGTTCAGCGTCATTTATTCCGTAATACTATAATTTGTTAAGCAAAACTTAAAGTACTACTGTGTGAGGTGTGGTTGGTAGTTCGTGAATAAAACAGAAAAAACATTTTGGCGTGTTGAAGTTTGATTTTTTAAATTAATTTTGTGGGGGCATGTTAGTAAAGTTCGTGAGGTGTTGCTAGTGCAGAAGGTAAATTATGAGAGCTACTGATGAGTAACATCAGTATTCGATTTGTTATAAATTACGAAGAGGGAATACTAAACTAGTGGTTGCTGATAAGTTTCAAGATACTACCTGTTTGGGTGTAAGTACAAGGATTTTATCCCTTATTAGGATGATATTAGGAATCAACACCTGGGGGTGAAATCCTCAAGGATCAGGGAAAATTCCCGGCATTCCTCTCGACTAATCGAACACCGAGTAACATTGATGTTCGAACGTTACATACATGACAGCGAGGCGTGTGCCTTTTGCTATCTGTCCATTTCGACGATTTTTGAAGACAAAAGCAACATATTAGTTTTTATCTGTTCGAGTGGGCTGCACACTTATCGCCAGCAGATTGCAACTCAGCAGACGTTTGGGTAACTTCGGAACACTTCGTTCTTATTCCGAGTCCAGCCGCTCAAGTACAGAGGAGAAAACGTTGATTTCACTATCTGCTGTTACAAATCCAAACGAGTGTTTATTTTTCGTCTACCTCACTGTTACAGAGAGCTGCTTTTATATGTGGATCGTGAGCGGAGAAAAAACTTGGCGAAAAGTAGGTCGATATTTGTAAGCAATCAAAGGTGTTGGAGGAATTTGCGAATCCATTGATTTGGTTTCCTTTCCTGCTAGTTATTCCTAGCATGCATCTATCCATTGCTCTTTGTGTGACTTTTATCTTTGAGTGTTTTTGTGTATTCAATCTCCAACTTTCACAGCTGTACATCATCATAGGTAACACTCATTGATTGTAAAGTTTACGCTCCAGACTCATTGTCAGATTATTTTTGAAAATTAAGTGGAGTCTTCCAAAGAACTCCACGCCATTTTACATCTTGTATTTATTTCATACGTCAACTTGGCATTTGAAGTTTGGAGCTGACCTAGGTAAACATACTCATCAAGTATGAGTATTGTCTCTCTGTTAATCTTTGTTTCCTTCTTTGCAGCATGTTGATTGTACATTACTTTTGTTTTACTTAAGTTCATTTTAAGACCTATTTTCGAACGCTCATTACACATTTTTTTCCAATCTGGTTTGTAGTTCTTCTGCACTTGAAGCAAAAAGGATTATATTATCAGCGAATCGTAGGTGATGAAGATATTCGCCATTATTTTTTTATTCTTACTTCATCCCAGTTTAAATTTTGCAAAACTGTTTCCAGGACCGAAGCTGTCTGGTCTGTGATTGCAGATTTTTTTAGCTACAACTACAACGTGAAAGATATCATGTCTAAGTACTTTGAGTGAAATTGTGATAATTTTTTCATGAAAGAGCTTTGGTCCATTCGAAAGAACTTAGATCTATTGCGAGAGAAATTAAAAACTCGTTTATTCGCTGAAGACCGGAATTTAGAAAGAACTTTACTATCGGAAGAAGCATTATAGGTCACATATCAATGAATGGAAGTTAAGCATTACTGAAAGGAATTGACCGACTGTCATTATCATAACCTTGAGAACTTTGATGTTGACGGAGTGATAACGGGAGTCATTGAGATAAAATCACATTTTCAGTACAGTATATCGTATAAAAGGAGTTATACTTGTTCTATGAAATTTATCGTGGACTTGTTGATAAATGTATTTCAACTGGGATCTTCGCACATAAGAAGACGAGGTAAAGGAAACGAAGAGTGTTGCAGAAAGTTTCATGCGTAATAAGTGACTGAAAACACTTCAAACGATGATAAGCAGAAGAGACTGACGTGGCGAAGTGAAATAAATCAAGCACATGTTTAGTCTGTGAAATCAGAGCTAATGTTTTACATATCGAACGAAGACTGTTTCACTTATTTTGGAATTGTTTTATGACAACGTAGTTGTTGTTTCCATATGCTAACTAAGAAATGTGTTTTGTGACATAGTTTTGTCAAGAGAAGTTTGAAATAAAGATTAAGTATTAATTTGATCGCCGAACATCATCTGAAATTTAATGTTTTATTCATCTTTTATCCTTATTGTGTTTTCCAAATTAATTTGTTCTACTAACGCTACTGATATTTGTCTAAAACCTCAAAGCAACGCCACTCATGGCGCCCAGCGTGGGGACATCAGGAAGTGAAATCTTCTGGAAATTTTGAGGATTGTCAGTACTGTAGCACAGACACAGAGAAACTATGGAGAAAGGTACGAGTGCCGCATACAATCTTAAGTATTTGCAAGATAGATTGTGTTGGAAACGTTGATGAAGAAAGGATGAGTGCATCCAACCCAAAAACAGTGGTGTTATTAAGTGTCAGAGATGCTCTGAAATATTTCATTTCGATTGTGTAAATAGTTCTATGAAAATTAATACTGGAGAAAACAATATAGAACAGATATAATACTGAAGGGAATAGAACAAATTCAGAAAAGGTTTCTGCGATTTCTATATTATAGAAAATATGATGTATCGGTTTATAGATAAGAAATACCTTATAAACAATTGTTATATGAATTTACTTACGTTACTCTGAACTGCAGGCGGGAAATATCTGATCAGTTTTTTTTATACAAAACTGTACATGGTATTCTTGATAACACTACATTCCTATGTTGAACAAATTTTAATATCAGAAAATGTAATCTTCGTGCCAGAGATCTATTATCATGTGCAATTCCAAGAACAGAAAAACACAAATCTTCACCACTCTTCAGTCTGCTTAATATACAATAATTTATTAAACAAATGTCAAGATCTGCATTTCGGTTTAATATTTTCAATATACACAAAATTATTGAAAAACAAACCTAATGGCTCATGACATACAGTATAACAAAGTTAATTTTAAGCATTTCATTGTTTTATATACTAGCACAATATTTGTAGATACTTCTGAATCATAGTTAATTTTGTTTGCCATTGTCATTCTATTTCTTCTTCTCTCTTTCTCTTAGTGTTACCTTAATCTAAGTTTTGTTACAGTAAGGTACAATTCATCCGGAGCCAAAATGGCAGACCTTCTGGAAATGAAAGTACACCAATAAATAAATAAAATATGCGAAAACTTTGAAAACAAACTGGACGTGTGATGATTGTGTCATCGTAAAGAATAGACAAGACGATCCGCCAGGTAACAAGAAGCAACTTTCTGATATGATGAGTCTTTTGGTAAACCATATCGAAGTTTCTAATAAAACTTCAAAAGAAATTGACAGTGTAGAAAGCTTCGTTACCGAGAGGTATCTTCAAATTAGGAACTTAAATACTGATGTGACAAAGGCGCAACTATGCAGTTGTTCAAAACCCCTTCTACCTGTCACCTATCAATGACATCTGGCCACGGTAAAGATGTGTGGATTAGCGTTTTTTCAGCAGTTCGTAAATTGGAATTCATCTACGACATTAACGAACCGCGTAAGCATCCTCTTCATAATGCTCATTCATCATCAACTAGATGAATTGAAGATCCTAGATAAAGGTTACATAGAATCCAAGAAGTAAAATTAAAACAATCCCCAGCAAACAGAGAACGCCAACCAAGATCTAGTCCTAGTAGTTCCAAATATATAAATTGTTCGCCCTAGCAATGTGAATCATCTATACGCGTTTCAGTTAGTGTAACCGAGATCTATACAACAGCACCTGAGTCATCTTCCTAGTCCTAGTAGTCCCCAACATATAAATTTCCCTGTATATCTGGAAACGCCTTTATCTCTGGCATCCCTACTGTTATCTAGATGGATTATAAGGGTTTGAGCTTGTGTTGGCGAGACATTTCCAAAGTCTCCTCAACCCTATCCTAGCCCTATTATTTGCTGAGTTGAAAGTTGCTGACAGAAGGACAAAGCGGGCGCTTAGAGCTTCGCATCACTTGCTAAATGTGGGGAAGAGAAGAGAGATAATGTTACAGTTAACAAGGAAGAAAGTAGAGTGGTAAAATATAGGCTACATTTAGTACTCCAAAAAGATAATCCTGGCACAAACAGTTTCGTCAAATAAAAACAAGCAATATAGTGACAGATATCCGAAATGATCCAAAATCAACTCGTCAAATGTGTGGCTACCTTGTTCCGTGAGATTTACTACTCTAAGTATGGTAAAAGTATCCAAGGACTTAGAATTGAAATGACCCTGGCAGCACAAAATATAGGTTCAATATCGATCAAGATCGACGAAGTTTTAGACACGATATCCTGTGGTGCTAGGGCTCAGAGCAAATGTCACGTTAAAATGTGAATGATTTGTGAGAACAAAATAAAATTGTTCGGTAACAGAATGTAATCTACGTGTTTCGATACAGCGTACCTCAAAATTTTCTACCCTAACCACTAGCACTGTGCAATAACGCAATACTATGGTTAATTTGAATTCGTGTAGTTTCATTTATTCAAAATATATTATTTCTTTTATTTTATGAGAAAGAGGTTCAAGAATTATTGAATCCCCGTGTTTGTAAGATAATTCTCTCGGGTAGTTCTCGAAGTACCATCACTTTAATTTAAAAGGTAATGTGTTATTGCAATAGCAACTGGATATTTGTTCCTAAAAGTTAATGTATTCTATTACCCTTGGAAATATCACCGACCCACTACATACATTTTACAGGACTTCTGAACTGCTAGATAATTTGTTTATAACTCTCTCTCACATATATTTCTATAACTTAGAATAAATGCATTTGCATTAATTTCTGCTTGTGTTTAATCTATGAAATATACCAACATCTAAAACGCAAATTTTAACTGAGATATTTACAAATTCAGACATGAAATACAATTATTTAGTTACAAAATAGACTATCAGCTAGACCCCAATTTCTAAGAAATAGACCAGTTCTTCCGATAAACACATGTGGGTTGTCATTATTGTTGTACACCTGAGTTGTAATATTTTTCCAATTTTATTTTATTCATAATTTAGAAAAATAACATGGTATTTAGTTTTGTCTTGATTTTATATTAATTGTTTTAAGAACTCATATACCGTCGTCGGAAACATATTGGATCATTATTCACAGTCAGTTCAATAAAAATGATTCTCAGTTCCAAGGTAATAGTTATGAAAGTTCTCAGAGAGCGAAAACCAAGTTAAGAGAAGATTTATATTCTCATGAATGTTTATCTACAAAATAATACTGTTTAACGATCAACGTTTGTCCTTGCTTCACACAGAAAATAAGACTGGTTACGTAATGGCCCTACTAAGAGCAAGACGTGTGACCACTTGAAAAAACATTGTTTTATATGAAGTTTTCTTCACGAAGACATAGGTCTAATAGACGTTACCAAGGTAGGCCACCATTTCAGAACAATCAGCGTAATTACAATGGAAACCGGTATTATAATAGTAGCAGCCCACTTAGTAAACGTTATACAAACTACAGGCAACGCGACCGATTCATATACGGCAGACCACAGTTTCAAACCCCGCAGCGACCACCCTATCCAAATCAGTACTACGAGTACCAAGAAGAAACAAACACAGCAACGGCGTCGCTACTACAACGAACCACAATATCAGCCTTCATTTTGCGGTAACCAATACAGAAATCAAGGTAGGCACACCCGCACCACAATACAATCAGAAATGGACGGACAAACCGCAATTATAACTCGCGATCACGACAAAGTCAAAATTATACTCCAAATAGACGACAAACATACATGCCAAATTTTTATACACAACCTCAGTACGATTGCGGCCAAAATTACAAGTCAGAAGAAAATTTAAACGAAGATTTCCAGTGACAGAAACGAAGTCTGTCTCTTTCAAACGATGTCCACCGTATAGTAAAAATCTTCGTACAAAGTTACTTGTTTATAAGAATACAACGAAAATAAGTGCTATATCAACGTTACAAGTACGATGCAATTTTGGATACCGGCAGTCAAATTAATGTTCTGTACAAAAGTATAGTTAAACAAAAAGTTGATTCGGTACGCAAATTCAAAATTATCAAGCATTACCCAGAATACTATAGTACTCCATTTATACGTTGTTCTTCCAATTCAAATAGAAAATAAATTCTCTCAAATCCCATTTTGGTTAGTAAAAGATTTAAGTCCCAAAATATTGCTCGGTAATTGTTTTCTAGATAATCAGAATGCATTTCTCGATTATGAGAATCACACACTTACACTCCAACATTCTGCGAAAATTCCACGACAAAAAAATTGAAAAAATCCACAGATTTTTTTTGTGAAAACCCATAGCTAAAGCATTGGAAGAAAATTTGTTCCTTATTTTGCAAACACCAGAAGACTAGTTTTACCTCCAAGTTCAGTAACAAGCGTACGTTTGGGTCTTTTTGAACCAAAAACACAACATGAAATGTTAATATAACCAAATTTTGAATTAGCGGAACAACTACCGATTTTAGTACCACGTTTATTGTTGTCTTCAGACATCATAAAAATTACTAATCCAACCGATTCTAAAATTGTATTACCACGCAATGGCATTTAAGGTAAAGCACAAAACGTTTACGAACCAATTGAAAAAGAATATAATCTAATACGTGCAGGGGAGGACATGACTGAAGAGGATAGACACAACCTTCAAATAGACATATTTCTATTCAAGCGTAAATATTTTGACGTCGTCCATGAAGCCCAAGAATATATTAGAGAAAATTTCTCCAGATTTTATATGAATTTACAGTGTTTTTTTTCTTCAGTGAGGAAGAAATAGGAATAATACGTGATTTTCAGTATCGAATATTTACCAGAGGGAATGTTCCATATTTCCGTCGTTCTTACCCAATTCCAGTTGCACTGAAAGACCGTGTCGATGAACATTTGTACCTTCTGGTAAAACGAGACATAATAGAACCTTTTATACCCGATGACGTTTCTAGCACAACCAAATGGTAGTATAAAATCAGTTTTATACCTAAGACCACTAAAGAAGAAGATAGTGCATTTATCCAAAGTGTGGAATCTATTCCGCATATCGTATCCCGTCTTTCAGGTAGATTATGGAATAGGAAATTGGATCAACGAGGCACATTTTCCGTGCGAATTACATCCATCAAGCCGTAATTGTACAGCCTTTAGTTTAGATGAAAAACAGCAAATGAGATTCAAAAGACTGCCTTAGGTATATCACAAACTCCCGCAATTTTCCATAATTTAATAAGCGCTACATTGTCTCACATTTATCCTAAAAACATCACCGTATGCCTTTACGATATTCTCGTCAGCACTGGCCGCCCGGAAAAAATTATGACCATTTTGCTTAAAATATTTTAAGAAATACCAAATAGAGGCATGAAATTTTCATTGCGGAAGACAGAAATACTAAAACACATGTCACCGCATAGGTTATCATTTCTGTGACCGTGGATTCTTTGTACACTTCGCATCAAAAAACTTGCGACAGCGAACGCCGTGCAGCTAGGCAACCCAAATGGCACCTTCTTATCCCATAATCGTGTCTGGTAAACAGATCCCTCTTTCTTCGTCCTTCGTCACACCCATAGTAAAATCAGCAAACATCATGAGCACGTTTTTTCTGTTGTTTTTTGTTTTTTCAAAATGGATATGTATTAGTATTGAATTCTATCGATAAAATGAAAGAATAAAAGCGAGACGAAACAATATACGTAAGTTGACGGAGGGAGAAATTTAAACAGACAATGAAAACTTGAAACCAATGGGTGCCTTCAGGCAAAGGCAGAGAAATTAATGAGAGGGGGGAGGGGAGAAGAGAAGAAGATGGAGTACAGATAAAAATATGGAATTTAAATGTAGTAAAAAACGAATTATGAAGTGCGGTGCTCACAAATCTAACAGCAAGATAGAAGGGACTTTTGGATTTTATATGTTTTCAGGGCTATTCGAATATATAAAGGGCGCTCGAAAATTCATTTAGTCCCTTTCAATATTGCGACCAAAGTCAGATTAAATATTCATGATTTCCAGTGGAGACACATTTAGGATAATGTCAAAAGTGTAACACACATGATTTGTTTCTGTGTGGTTCGGCTGCAAATTCGGTGGGGCTCTTTGAACGTACTGGTTCGGAATACATTATAATCATGAATTCCGCCAGGATTTTCAGATTGGCGTGTGTAAAGTCAAAATTGGGAGGGTGTAGGTAGCTTTACAATGTTTCCGTCAACTTTTGACCATGAAAATAAAGTAAAAGTTGGGGATATTCTCAAGGATTTGGAGCTGACCCCCCTCCCAGTTGCCGGGGTCTGGCGGAATCACTGATTGTAACAAACCATGTAGATACCGTGGTCCATATCTTCCATTCCAGACTAGTAATGTAAATTGAGCATACAAAGAACATGAATGGGTAATAATTTTTCTGCTTAATTTCTATCAGAAAGAGCCAAGATTATAATTCCAAACTGTATCAAAAGGAATAGTTCCAAATGTTCAAAAGCAATATTCGTATGTTCCCATACGCATACCAGACATTACATGTTGCACATTTCAAAAGTGAAAAAAAGGACACATTGAATATTATGTTGATAAATTTAATTATAGGATGGAAACGAATTTTTTGCCAAACTACTATAAAAATAATACTTCTCTTCAAATAGAGAAAAAAGGGGGCTATTTTCTACTCATATCTTAATATGTATCTGTTCCGAACATGCCACTCTAGATTCCACCTATTGTGAATATAACGCTTTAATAATTACAACATTAATGAACTAGTGTTCATAACAATTCGCACAGATGGAATAAACCCGGCAGAGTTGAAACGGGCCCCGACTGTCGGGGGATGCTGGTCAGATTTGCACTCTCATCAGGTTTAAGATTCGAACGCATTCTGACGCGGTGATTCGATGTGTGATTTGATAACCTTGAGGACGAAGGAGATATTTTAATTGTTTCATTGCGTTTGAACAGTGTTTATTTCAGGGGTGCCCAGAATTGGAGATGTTATCCCGAGAACACGAAAAATACGACCTCAAAATTCCCAGTTAAATAGATTTTCCAGACCGGGTCAATCGGGTTATCGGGTCACTCATGTCTGGGTCAGTCCCTATCACCGATTCATCGAAAGTGACCCGAATTTGGCTGGGGAATAAGCACAAACAGAGGGTGTGTGTGTAAATTAAGAGGAGAAATAAACATGAATAGGGAGAGAGAGAAGTAAAAGAAAAGAAAGAAGCAGCGAAGACAAGATAACAATACATCAAGAAAGAGAGGAAGAGAGAAAGATCAATGAAAAATATGAAAACTACATTATCATTATGCTGAACAGCACACACACCTGTTTACTCGGATTCTGACCAGTGATACTTCGTTAAGTTTTCCACAATCCCGAGATGAATCTTTGTTTGAATACTTCAGTGTACGCGAAAAATAAACTGACTGATGGGGAATCGAACACAGGTTTTCAAATTAGAAATCCAGCACGATAGCGATACTCCACAGACGACTTTACCCAAGACGTGCTTAACAAATGATATAGTGTTTGTTTCTACGAATAATAACATGAAAATGGATAATTCATATCAATGTCGTGTTCTTAACTGTCCACCCTGAGACTTAATTTGGACTTTTCCAACCAACATTCGTACATCGTCTTCCTCTCCATAATGACTCGTGCTTCATTCCACAGTCGGAAATATTATCCGTTTTTTATGAGAAGTGATGGTTAGATTCTTCAAGACCGCTTTGTAAAAAAGACTTGGCTAGAATAGGATTCGAACCTATGTTGGTTTGCTTTAGTACATCAAATTCCGGCACATTTCCTCTACTCCATTTTGCCAACTAAATATTGAAGCCATGAATTAGTAAGTTCATGTTTGGAAATAGCCAACTTCGTTCTGTAAGTTCTTTAAACCAAAATGCACGCTAGAAGTTCTTAATTCAATCACTTATAGACAAATTAGTGCCCACTAATATCCAAAATAAAAAAAGTCCAGGAAAAATTAAATAAACAATAACAGCTGATGCAGTTTCTATGCGTCGTGGAAGTTCAAAGTCACGCTTATAGGAATAAGTATTATTATTATTGCAGTGAAACGTCCGATAACTGACAGTTGTATATTCCCTGTGGAACAATATTGAATATTATGGAAGTAAACTCTGCTTTGTTTTTCTCTGAAAATATATTTCATAGAGCAAAAGTTCTATGATACGAATATTTACGTGTTTTTAAACTACTTCGTTTCTCATTCTATGCATGTGTTTAAAATGACTCCCTTTCAAGAAGGATATTCCAGGATTGTTACATTTCAATTCCTAATATTCCGGGAGTATTCCTGGGTAATTAGAAATATGCCAGAACTTGTCCCGGGATTAGAATACTTGGTATCGTGAAAAAATACACGGAATATTTCTAATATATTTCCATAGAATAAAAATAACCTTGAATATTAGAGAAGGAAGCACGTTACACTGCAAAATCTTGTTTTGTAACGCTACAAGGATAAAAATATAGTAGAAAGTTAAAATGTAATTGGAAAGTTAACAATAATCCTGAAATCTTCGGAAGGCGGACATTGACATAAAATGTATAATGTATTGAAAATATTCAGGCCTGAATAATGCTGGTATATAGTGAGAATATATCTCCCTTTCTATTGAGTAGAACCTATATTTATTGCGTACTGTCTGGGAGTATTTATTCAGTTACTTAACTTTTATTTAATGGCCAAACATGTGCTGTGGGGTCGAAAGTCCCTCGCATATTTAAGGGACAATTTCCATCGGCGAAAGAAAAACAAAAAAGTATTTCGGGAACATAATATTTAGTGTATTTTTTGTTCAAAGAAAGTAAATTACCTGGGCCCGCAGGGGCACCCAGGCTGGACTTCTGGCCGATTAGGCCACTTTCGTCCTGGGCATAATGTAATTTTGTGCTAAATATTGCTATTAGATCAAAACAGAAACTGCACCAGAACACACGCGCTCCCACTAGCAAACAACCAGAATTTTGCCTTAACCGTATGAACTGGAAGTGGGCATTAAATTTAGATTTAGTTTAAATTAATTTGTTGTTCAATCAACCGCACAGGACTCCATATTTAATTAATTAATTTTGATTTTGAGGAGAGAGTTGAGATCTAAATTATTATTTGATAGTATTCTTTAGTTTAATTGCTCTTGTGATAGCTAAACAGTAGAAGATTCCTTTGATAATTAATTAATATTTAATTAATAATCTAAATAGAATTTAAATTCTATTGAGTGAGTTTTATTATATAAAATTGCCTATAAAGGAATGAGTGATTTAATGAGAACAAAGGCATAACTATATACAATATCGCTTAAAAACTATTTGAATATTGTTTAATATTCTTAGTTCACTAAAAATTCTTTCTGTTTGGAAGGTGTTTGGAAGGGCAATAATGTCTCCTTGTAGATTAGCAATGTTGAGAGATTAAGTAGTTTGATGGGTCCCCAAAGACATATAATTAGATTATATAAAAGTTATGAAACATCCAACAAGTTTTCTTTGTTTTTAGTTGTTTTCGTCAGTTTGTGAGTTTATTTCGGAGTCATTCTCCGGCACAGGATCGTCATAGTTGTTCTTCATTTTCCTTTTGAATGGTTCCTTGCCCACAAATATCTATATATGGCCGTCCACAGATTTCAAAATGTTGAGATGACATTGAAGTAATTCTTCTGAGGCAGGATTCATAATTGAAGACAATTGTTGTGGTGTTTTTTCTGGGAAGACCAGGCTGAGCACAGAAGTAACCCATTTTACCATTCTGGAAGTATGTTCTTTAAGACATTAGCTATATTTTCTGATTTTTGTAAATTTTCTTCATTTGTTGGGATATCTCCTGAAGCTGAGTTGGTTTGAATCTTCTTTATTTCTAATGAATTTTGATTGTCGCGATAGATTTTATTGGGGGGGGGGGGTCGGAAAAGGTTTCTTTGGCCTCTTCGGGCAGTTTTGTGCATTTACCTTATATGTATGGGCCAGACACTCACCTACGCCTAAGCCGTGATATGTTTAAGGGACTGCAAGAGACAGGTTCAAGCTATGGGTGTCTATCTATGAGCTTTTTTTTATAACAAAACAAAAAACTAGATGCTTGTTCCCGTAATACTTTTTTTTCGTGACTATATCATCTTCTTGGACATTGAATGTAGGAGTCAGAACTATATTGAAATATTCGTTGTTTCGAAAATCCCGTGCTGTGATTATAATATTAGGAGGCGAAAACATACACTTCACAATACACACACAACATTTTTATTCCAAATTTTCAACCTCCTCTGTCAGTTACATGAAATGTTTACAGAACTACTTTGTAAATAGATGTTAATTTTTTGTGTTAATTTTAACTATGTAAATGTTTGAATCAATGGTAATAAGATACAATTGGGGAGTTGTTGTGAATAAAAGACAGTGGCGATCACAGTTGTGAGCTTCGGCTCTCCTCTCCTAACATGTCTGGTCAGCTTTGGAGCAGTAGACCAACTCCTTCCGGGAGAGTCCTCATCCTCATCGATACAATATCTGAATATAATCATATTCAGAAAAATTGGGAAACCACAAGTACGCGAAATGAGTGTGTAAGCAAACAAGCAATAAGAATAAGCTGAAAGTTGGATAACAACAGATTGCTGGCGTGGTTATTAGCGTGATTAGCTATGTGCACTTTCCACACTGAGAATCATAGGTTCGCTTTCCACCTACGCCAGCGTTTCTCAACCTTTTTCATCCTGCAACTAAAAACCTGACATTTCAAAACATGACCGTTGATATGCTGTATTTGATAATAAACATCCTAATTACATTATTCAGTACTATTCAACAAATTACATTATTTTAGTAGACCCTAATTATAAAAACAAGCAAAATAAAATATCGTCTTCTAAATTTATTAGTTTTAACCTACAACCCCTAGCTAAATTAATTTTTTCACCTTCTCTTGCGATCCCCTTACACACAACTCATGACCCCTCTGGGGGTCGCGACCTCCACGTTGAGAAACCCTGACCTACGCCAATATAATTTTCTTTCAAAATCGTAAAATATTTTATTCACTTGATTAGATGCATTTGGTGGAATAATATACACCAACCTCATTTGTAAAACTCCAACTTACCTTAGAAAGTAGGGGGAATGCAGCTCGTATTTTGGACCCATTATTATACTATCAGAAAGCAGCGGCGGTTTTTCGGGTGAAGTTGGTGAAGCTGTACTTCACCTATTATTTTATTTCTGCATTAATTAAATAATGAAAACACTATTTCAAAAATACTGAAATAAAGATCATAAAATGTCAGCACGAATAACACAACTCGCTTTATTATAGTTTTGCCTACAAGTAATTCACAATACTGACACTAGAAGGCCATCAGTCTTGCAAAGCAGGCTCCTTTGGTTTCTCAGCTCATCAAAAGGAAGGAAGGAAGGAAAGGAAGCACTTAGGGTTGTCCCTAGCCATCCTCTTTCCTACTGACCTTGAGACTTGAGCGGAAGTGAGGTCCACTATTTGTAGCAGAAGGTGAACTTCTGTCAG
>JAGDQP010010126.1:0-19551 GCA_022664845.1 Lepisma saccharinum
TCGATTGGACGAAATGTCCTGTGGACGAAAAATCTGTTAGAACAAATGTCGATTGGACGAAATGTTTGTGGACGAAAAATCCATTGGACCAAAAGTCGGTTGGAGGAAATATCTTGTAAACGAAAAATCTGTTGGACCAAAAGTCGATTGGACGAAATGTCTTATGGACGAAAAAACCGTTGGACCAAAAGTCGATTCGACAAAATGTCCTGTGGACGAACAATCCGTTTTACCAAAAGTCGATTGGACGAAATGTCCTGTGGACGAAAAATCTGTTGGACGAAATGTTTTGTGGACGAAAAATCTGTTGGACGAAATGTCTTGCGGACGAAGTCAAGTGGACGAATTGTCTCTGGACGAAATGTGTGTGGACGAATTGTCTCTGGACGAAATGTCTGTGGACGAAATATTTGTGGACGAAATGTCGCGTGGACAACATTTCGTTGGACGAAATGTGGTATCACCGCTTCAGATCCCACTGCAAGCAGCAAGGTACTTCTTTTCCTCACTTCTTGGATTTGCTGTGCCACACAAATATGCTCGAAACGTTCTAAATAACTGTCTACATTATTTTGATGGATATTAAATGGTTATAACGTAATTAAACAATTCATGTTTAACTATTTCTACCACACTGTGCCAGATCTAATGTTCTCCAAGAACAAATGTTGAATTCAATACATATTTGCTTGATAAATAATAATAGTCACAAAAATAGTAGTCACGAATAATAGTAATTGGAAAGTTCGTGGCCTGACTAGGCAGGAAGCAATTATTTTATGTTTACATATACATTAGCTGTGTAGCTTTATCCGTTAGTAATCACTGTGTAAAGTTTCATTTCTCTATTGTTTCGGGTGAAGGGTTTATAAGGCGCTAAGTGGGCGGGAATGACGGAGCTTCGTGACATGGAGAAAAAGGTGTTGTTTCACCAGGACAATGCGCGCGTTCACACGTCCTTTGCATCCATGGCAGAATTCATTCCTGTGGGTTCGAAATGTTACTGCACGCACCCTATTCGCCTGATCTGGCCCCCTTGGACTTTCACTTGTTTAGAAACATGAAAAAATGTTTGTGGGGGTCAGCGATTTTCTTCGGATGCAGAGGTGAAAAGTGCTGAACTGGGATATTTTGTACGGCTCGAGGAATCATTTTTTAAAAGTGGTATAGCAGCGTTACCGGAGAGGTGGCGTAAATGTATCTCGATCAAGGGGAATTACGTGGAAAAATTAAACATAAATTATCCAAATATTTTCTCACTTTGTAGATCAGGCCACGAACTTTCCAGTCCACCCTCGTATTAATGCTCTACTTGAGTTGGCGAAGGGCCAAGAACAGACTGCTCAAAATCCGAAATATCTTTTCAAAAAAAGGACCTTTGGACACCTGAATTCCACTACTGTATATGTGTTATTAAATTTGTAACACTGAGCAAAACGCTTTGTGCTATAGGTACATTTCTGCTCTGGGAAAAGGAACGAAGTTAGATGAAGCGGTCAGGAGCTGGAAATCTGTACATAAACGCTCCATCCTGTATCCTCCCTGAGACGCAACGGGTCCCGTTCGGTTAGTCGATTCTCCATTTTGAACGGTTGCCTGGTTAGAAATTACATGTTCAACTTTAATAACCTACGTAATTGGGAAAGTAGTTATAACTATAATTACTTTACATTTGAATCACGGCTGGTTTTTATATCCAGTCCCAGATCTGCATCTGATGGTTTACAGATATATGTACAAATTATGTGGAGTATTTGAGGAGCAGCAAGTATTCATGAAAATGGTAACAAAAAAGTTCAGTGAACATAGGGCCATAATCATGTTCTTTGCTCAGATCCGTGCTGCTGAAAGACTGGGACAATTAACTTTAGAGGCTCCTGCTGCAAACCTAATAGCACTAGACGAGGCAGTGTGGAAGATGAAGGACGTTACACCAGGTGATCCCAAAATGGAACCACGAAACCTGTGTGATGGCTGAGCTAGTGACTTTTCATAGTAATGGGGAGATCGAAAGACTTTGGAAAGGAAATAATGTGGAACCCCAGTATACAAGTAACCGAGGAAACGAACAAACTACATGCGATGAACATTTTGTAGGGTGTTTGTGCAAGAAGAGAAGATGCAGAACAGACAGGATTAGAAGATAGGAACATTGAGCTTTGCTCGGTGAGAAAGGGTGCAAAAGCGCAAGTGCAAATGGACGGATAACATATTAATAATAACAATAACATAAGGATAAACATTAAAAGTCCTTAGCGATCAGGATCCTTTGGTCAAGATTTCGGCTGCTCATCTATCTGGATGTGTACGTGTAGTGCTATCAGCTATGGACGTGTATGCGTAATAAGATAAGAGTAGGAGTAATCACGTAGTTATTACTGCTATTGTTATATCGCGGACATATCCATACTAAGCACCGTATGGAAAAATGAGGCATCTAAAACTGATTAGTCCAAAGAACATGAAACGAAACGATAAGTGAATACTGGTTACATACTTGTATATGTTGCGATGTAAATCTGTGTCATGAGAGATGTTTTACGTTGTTCAAATGCATGTATACACATGGTTCCTTCCTCCTTGTAAGAGGATCAAGAAATATTTCTAACAAACCTGCCAATTCGTGAAGTTGTTGACATGCAGCATACATATGCTGTGTAGTTCCTGATTGTTAACGTTATAAACATCTCAGGTATGTCTGTTTGGGAAAATCAACGTTCCAACTGTCACCGATGATACCAGCCCAGACACTGATGGAAAAATGTTACTGATATGTTTTGACAGTCGGGTCCGGATTTTCGCCAGAAAACACAGATGTCATCCCATACGAACTATTATGAATTGTGGAACGTTAGCGTGTTGTCGAGGAGTTCACTGCCAGAACTCAGCTGAAGTAGGGCGATCTGTTTGTCGGAGAACTTCTACTCATTGGACGTGATAAGGATAAAATCTGCTTGTGCAAAATGAGACACACATCTGAATAGTGGATGCTTTCTACTGTTTGTCCTTTGTACAGTTACTTCTAAAATTTTGTACTCTCGCTAAATACCCTGCCCTCCATATTAGGTGTGCACATTATGTGACCTCAGCTAATATGCAGCTTTTGGAGCAAATTAACCGGCTTCTACGAATCGCTAGACAAGCATATTGAATATGTTTCTGAATGTAAGCCGTGGTTTAGAATATTTTTCGGCTTGTCGATTCAAGACGTAGGCCTGTACATGATATCCGTTGGTTCCAATATCCTTTTGAAAGAAGAAAAAACATTGGTAAACTTTCCCAATTTGTAAGATATTTTATAGCAACACATTTGCCCCGCTTTGAAAAATAAGAAATTTATAACAAATGCTTTCGTCAATTTCCCAACATTAATGGCGTTTGAACAAGGACCCCTTTGGAAATGTACGCCTCATATATATTATTCCGTGCCACCTATTCGACATTTTGCACTGTACTGACAAATCTCATTGTATTACACTGTCTACACTAACCTCGAAACGGTAGGTTGTATCGCACTACTGAAGCTCAAAATGTATTATCTGAATAACGACAAATCACGATTGTGCTCGTAAATTCACAAGGATCATGAGCTACTTGATGAGGGTGCTGTGTTGGAGAAGACAACATGACGTGCTCACTTAATTGCTATGTACCGGGCTTTTTGTTTCATTTTTGCTGCATGACAATCTTTAATTCAGGTTAGTCGAATTTGTATTGTGAGAGGAATTTAAATAGTGATACTTAAATATGATAGGTTATTGCACGTACCCTTCAGCGTCCCACACTACCCTTTTGCTCTCCTCCTACTAGAAACACATGGCTATTGCTGATAGTATTGCACATGTTGACCACACGGGGTTGATAAAGATAAGATAATTGGAATACACAAGAGGGTTGAGACTGAGAGGGTACTGTTAAAGTGTAGATACTGTTTCAATCGTTAAATTCAAGTGTATAACCGTCTTAGCTAATTACAATAAATCCGTTGATTTAAGATGTCCTGATTGTAATTACATCCACATTTAAACTTACGTTGAAATTAATCATTTCACTTGCGCAGATATATGTAACTACATATTCATGTCATACTTTAACTGGATATAAACATGCTCAATAAAATAAAATTGAAGTAAACTACTTACAACAAATTGCGGAAGTATATAGAGCTGTATCTTTGTTCCGTGCAGCTTGGAAGGCAATTGCAATCCTCAGTTGTCCTCTCCGGAGAGTGTTCACTTTCTGGAAAAGAAAAGAACTGTTACTGCAGCATGAAGAGTCCCCTGTTATTCTATTTTTTAACAATTAATGAAACCGACGTATCAATGTGCCCGTAATTTCAATTTATACAAGAAAAAGGGAAACAAGTATGACGTAGATCAATGTACTAAAGTAAAATAAATATTACAAGTAATAGGTAGAAGAATTTAATATGTAGAAACAGTATGTATGTAATTTAAGGTAGTACATAAAATGAATATAGCAAGGAAGCGTCGCAGGACATGTGTAATCCGGAATAAGTGAAAGTGGCATGGGTGTCGAAGTAAATAGCCTAAGCAGGTGGAGGGAAATTTCGAAGCAAGAGTTGTGTAAATGGAGAAATGTACATTAGAGTGGGCCGAAAAAATCGAAAGTTTTCAGACACACATGGGATTGTGCGGAAAAGTTGGTACTCATAAAAGAAAGTCGACTGGATTTTTTTTTTTTTTTGAAATCGGATAATATTCCCTTCCGCATAGCGGCCAAAGTTTTAAAATTTTCATAATTTTGGTCTTTTTTCTTATCTTTTTCCCTTTTTCAAAAATCAAGTTCAATTATTATTATACAGATGTCCGAGTTGCAAAATGTTGTCAAAGCGTGTTTAAATCATAAAACTAATTCATAAGGTGGGGAGGGGAGGGGAGGGGGAAAAGGCACATTTGTCCCAAAATGCGATTTTGCCGCATCATCTGTAAAAGACATATCTGTACCTAATAAGTACGTAATACGACTTGTTGTATTGTATAAAATAGTTCAGAAGTTTTCAAAAATCTGTTCAAACGTTACTCTTACGTTCCCTGTCACAATGTTCCCCCTCACCAACTCCCAGTGTTTTTTTTAGTCTCCGCGCTGAAAATGAAAATTTTGGTTGGTGCAATAAACTCTAACCGAATGCGCCTTCCTTCTAATCTATTATTCAACGATATTTGGCGAAATACCGAACAACAATGCAAGTGCGGAAACGACGCATTGCTTCAGTTTATCTGAACATTCGGCAAGGAAAGACGTGTTAATATCGTCGCACTTTTACTGTAATTTTTGTCTGTAATCCATGAGTTGTTAAAGATTTTATGAAGAGAGCAATTGCTATACGCCATACTCGCAGTTACTTGTTGCAACTCATTGTTTCGGCTATCGTTGATCTACCTGCGAAGCACACAAAAGGAACCGAATTTATTTGCCCTATATTTGGCAATCCTGAAGATCTGCTTCCATCTAAACTCTCTCCTTGCGAGAAAGTGTTACTCTTCTGTTTCGAGGAAAGGCTAAAACTTGCCGTAAAATCTGGCTGCACAACAGTTAATTTTTCAACTGTGGTAAATGACGTGGTAAAGATGGTGATAGAAATAAATAATAAAGTAAACATTCCAACCTTAATAGAGAAGAGAATAAAGCAAGTGATCAAGCTTAGAATGACCAATACCGAAATATAAGAAATCATACAACAGGGACTTAAAAAAGCGGCACTGTTTGAGGTTGCCTCATGTAGTTGTCCAGTGACCTATAATTGTGAACTTGGAAGGATGACTGATATTTGTAAATGCACCGTAATTCCTAACTGTGCCTATGGGAATCAAGAAGGACTCCATTGTTGGACACAAAATTTATGTACGACCAAAAGCATACGAAATTCGGCAAATGTGGATCATTAGGCTTACAAAACGAAGACTCATTTAAGGCGAATCTCAAGAAAGCAACACGAGGAAGAAATTGTGAGTGAAGGAACGGGTGCAGTGCCATAAATAATTATAATACTGAAGAAATGGATAGTAGCATTTCTGATAGAGAGGATTTGTCTGCGGATGTGGAAGTTGGTCCCCTGACATACAAATCATCGTTGACTTCGGAGATGAGACTGAAATTTAAAGCAACGGCAATGACTTGTGACCGTTACGGTGTGTCAGATCGAGTTGTTGGTGTTATTGTATCTAGGGTCCTTCAAGACTTCACAGGGATAGACGAATCTGATATGTCGAAAGTGATACATAAAAATTATATACGAAGAGAAAAATATGGATTATGAGCATCTGTGCAAAGTGAAAATAGGTGTGCTATTTGTGGGTTATATTTTCATGGTCAAAAAGACAAAACGTAACAAATAGCAAAAATTGTACAATAATATTTTTCGCCTATCGTTAAAGAAGATCATGTATCAGAATCAGGCATAATTGAAGAACCAGGTTTCGCATACGTAGGTCATGTATCTTGACAATAGAGCAAAGGAACAATTTACTTTCAATTAAAAAAATCACAAAACTTCACTTAACATAGCTTTTGGTTGGTTGGCTGAAATGGGCGATTCTGGAACTAGAAGTGCAGTAACATTGACGTGGTGAGTTCGGAGTCACTTGCAAGCTTGGCAAAGAGCTCCACAATCCAAGTGTAAAATCTCATACGAAGAGCGCAGAAATGATTTTAATGCATCCCGGACGTAACCCTTGAAATACATGAAGTCGTATTACGTACTTATTAGGTATAGGTATGTATTTTACAGAAGATGCGGCAAAATCGCATTTTTGGGCAAATGTGTCCTTTTTCCCTCCCCTCTCCACCTGGACTTGTTACCTTATGACCTACTTTTATGATTTCAACACGCTTAGACAATATTTGTCAACACGGACAGCTGTATAATAATAATTCGACTTGATTTTTGAAAAAAGGGAAATAATTTTGAGGCGCATATTAGCCTCCTCAAAAATGTTTGCCAGCCGACTAATTTTTTTGAATACCAACTTTCCCGCACTATTCCATCTCGATCTGAAAACTTCCGATAATTTAGGCTCAATCTAATGTACATGAAAACAAGATGTGAGACGATAAAATTTGAATGCAGGTCTTAGGTAAAGGATGTGGAAGGTGAAGTCAAATGCGATCAAAAGTGGAGACATCTACAAACAATGTACATCACTTCTAATAAGTACGAGGTGGTATCAAAAATGTCGAGATTGGTTTTGTAACACGCTAGCATATGGTAGGAGAAGGCTATGCGCTCAGTCACAAGGAGAACTGACCCCCATAAGTCAGTGAGCTAAAAGTCATCGGTAGTTGTGCAACTGCTACTATTCCTAGCACGTGCGTTACCACCTCTGTGATTTCATAAAAACGAACATGAAATTCTGCATGAAACTGGACGAATCTGCCACAGAGACGCTTGACATGATTCGGCAAGTTTACGGCGGTGCAGTTATGTGCCCTTTGTGTTGCTTCTTGTTGCACTCGGAGCGGAAGAACATTGTTGAAAGAGACGAGAGATCAGGAAGGTCTTAAAGAAACTCAACCCCAGGAAATCTTCACGCGTGATTTGAACATACACCGTGTTTCTGCCAAGCTCGTTCCGGGCTGCAGAGACAGGAGCAGAAGGAACACCGGGTGGGAACCTTCCCAGAACTCCATTAGCGTGCGGTGTATGACACGTCCTTCGTGATGAGGATCATTACCAGTGACGGGTACGACCCTGAGACGAAGCAACAGTATTAACAGTGTAAGAGTTCATTATCTCCACGACCCAAAAGGTCACTGTTTCACCAAGTGCATCGTCTGGAAATAACAGTCCACAATCAAATCGCAGACGTGGTAACGAACCTAGTCCGAATAGCACCAATTGGACAGCCCCCGATGTACACATGACGATGTGGTTCGGCAAACAGACTTATGAAGATCTGTGCTCACAGTGACTCTGCGTCCAGCCTTGTGCTCTCATCTGTTGGTGTGTTACATAACCAGTCTCTGAACTTTTTGATACCACCTCGTATATGAAAAGAAAAAGAAAAAAGAGATGAACACTTCCCAAATATTTGATCTGTTTCGAGAGTTGCTGTTTGCCGAATGTAAAGACGAAGGATCAAGAAAAGTATGTAAAATGCAAAGAAAGCGTAGAGAAACGGAGAAAACTTTTCCGTGCCGAAAAACATTAGCTTGAAACTAGTGAATCGTAAATAAACTGGATTTTGTGGTGGAAGTAAACAAAAACTAGCAACACATGCTAAGCTGGTCGTCAAGTTAACTTAAGTCTGATTTTCCGAACATTGTTAAGAGACTATGCAAGTGATAGTCAATGTTAACGAATATAAAAAAGTTTCATTTTTAGTCTAATGCGATGTAGAACACGTTTTACGGATATAAGAATAATACCATTTCTGAATAATTTGAATAGGCGAAGAAAATTCGCATGGCAACATTCACGCATATGCATACAAACTGTCTTCAAATTCGTTGAAGCAATGAACGAAAAGCATTCCATTCATGATACTAATACTGCAAGTTATCTACAATGTGTACCTACCATGTTAAAATGCATGCAATGCTTCTAACTCAAAGTATTTTGTTCGCAAATGACAGTACGTCAGATCGTTACAGATTTTAAATAAATGCATACAGCTAAGTATGCTTTATTACACATGCCAAGTAATACTGTAGTAAACTAAGCGAGATTGAAACGCAAGTATAGTCCTCAATTTCCACCCCACAGGGTAGTAACTATACATATTAGTGCAAACGTATGATTTATCAAATTCAAAATACTCACTAATCAAGATAATGAGGTGAAGAAAAAACAATCCACTTTTATGCTGCTAAAAGTTTTGCAGAAAATACGAAAAAGGTGAAACACATACTTATTTAAAGACAAACAAGTGAGCACTGTAAGCCCACTAACAATAGCTAAGGCGCCAGGAATCCCTTTATAGAAAGGACCGTGATGGTCTGTGCTGCGTTGATCTATTTTCGCTGAGACATTTTCAACAAGACCACAACGATCTTCGTAGCAATAGTTGTTCCTTAGTTTCTAGTTCATCAGATGATTTTTGATAGACAGACGGTCAGATCTGGTCTTTGTGTCTTTGACCTTGCGTCAGCTTTCGAACGACACCTCAATGACCTTCCTAAATTTAGCAGTTCCTGTGTTGAAATTTGTCAAGGAACTAACGGACGAAAACACAAATACGATCTATCTGGCTTTGATCTCTTTCCAAGACATTTTCAACGACACCTCAAGCACTGTCCTAGTCGTAGCACTTCCTCAGTTGACTGTTAAGACGAACCAACAGATAAGCAAAAAAAGGTCCCTGTCAATGAATGTAAAAAGGCAACAATGGAGCAAAGAATACGGAAGTGGTTTGAAAAGAATAGGTCAATAGATAAGCATTACAATCTGGAAATATTGTTGTTATTAGTTTTAGCAATATCGTGTTTACCATCCATAGTTTTCATTTCTGAAAACTCTGATTCGTTCCCCGTGACATGTGAGTCACTTTGAGTATTTATTTTAAATATGGAATTCAAGTACTATCTTAATTAAGCGTTATCCATAACCAGTCATTTGTAGTGGATAATTTGAAACAATATACAATATAATATACAATATACAGTATGTTGCAAAACAAAACCAATGAAACAACTTCACGATATATCTGACACGAAAATAAGAAATGCAGTATTTCCCACCGAGGGTGCACAAATACATAGTTTCGGCTCTATAGGCTACCGAAAGCGTGGAAAATGAACTTTAAAGTTCGATATTTCCAATACTGTTAACAGTAGAACTGAGGAAGAGCTGTATCCTCATAAACTTCAAATCTACTCTATCATAAGATGCATCTTCAAAAATTGTGTAATTTGTAGGTAAGGGACACCCTAAAAGAAATAGTGGATTCTGAGAAGTATTGTTGGGTATAATCATGAATATGACTTCCTTCCAGCAAGTAACAAGGGTATGAAAATTGAAGAATGAAAAGAGTGGTCAAATGCAAGTGTTTTCAACATAGGAACCGTGGGTCTCCGCACCTTCCTTTAGGAAATAATAGTACTCACGAAGGTTATATCAAATTCCCAGATGTCCTTGTGCATCTCTGCAAGAGTATCTTAATCGTGGGTATGCAGTTGCAAGCTGTGTCTATGAGTTAGAGGCTAAACCTTGGAGTATTTGCTATAAACGATGTGAGTACTATTCCTAAAAGAGGCTTGGAGATGTCCTGTTCCTATGTTAAAAGTGTCTGCATTTAACCATTCTTTTCACTTACATTAACTTTTAAACTACATCTTTTCTGCATCCTATATAAATCCGTGAATTCAACACCTGAAAATCTGCGTCTGATAGTTAAAGCAAATGGGATTTAACCTTCCCCACATGAGACATGTGTCGTTAGGGAACGTAAATGACACTTTTCGACTGTTCTGTGGTGAGACCTAATGAGACTCTAATTTAGTACATAGTAATCGTTCAATTGTTCTCTGCGTATGGAGGATACGCTTGTTCAATATATGATTGCACAGAATATTTGTTAGTATTACAAATGTTGGAACATGCTATCTTGACAAATGTTATTTATGGTAGTGCCTAAAATAAACACAGATTAGAATAAACACGTCGTACGTTATTTTTGGAACATAACTCTTATACTCGATTCTCTTCCTTCGATCGAATTTTCGTTCAGAGGGAGACATGATTTTCCTTAAGATCAATACTTTTCAGTGTCTTAGTGACCTCTCTAAATAACCACAATGAACTTAAATACCACAAAATATAATTGCTAGTGCCACCAAATAATGTCTCTTTCAAACACGAAATCAAGTGACATTGGACCTTGGTGCCGATCTGTGTTATGCGATTGGTAACCCGGTCCTTATGTTCACTGAAATCCAGGTGTAGGTTTTGAAGATATATGCATTGCTGCGCTGTAAAAATACACTTAGAATTTGTTTTAATTGAAATAATGTCCCTGAACTGAGAAAATATTTACTTTCAACTATGAGAGTAGTTTTCTACATATACATCTTTACACACAGTAATTCCAAAAAATCCATATTTAATGAAAGGATTAATAAAACAGCACTGAATTAGTTTTGTATGTGATCTGTTTGAAATAATTTGTTTCAAGAGTTAATATGAAATTTTGACAACGTCAGTGCTGAAAATTCTTAAAATTCTAAAATTATGAAAACGAATATAGTTTTTAGTTACTAAATTTCTATTTGCTTTGAAACAACCTTTTTCTTTTACTGAATCCAAGAATGTTTATACTTACCGAATAGCTTATATATGCACTCCTTTCCCTTATTATCACATAGCTTCTGACGCTCTAACGAAAAAGACAAAGAAACATAATATTAAATTACGATAAAATCTCCTAAAATATTTTGAGGAGAATTCCTCGGAGTAATACTAATAATATTTTAAAATTCATGACGTAATTCTTTAGTTAGTAAACATACACTTTTCAAGATATCACTGATTTCAATTATATGGGTGTACGCAAAACGCAATATGCAAAAGATGCGTGCAAATTGGATTAAAGTATTTTACAGCCTTATTTCTAAGGAGAAGAAAATTTCCTTTTAAAAATAGGTTAGAATTCTGATCCTTTTGGGGATAAAAATTGTAACTTCAAGTACAAAGTTATGTTCATAACAATACTAAAATATAATACATCTTGCTTTACAAATAAACGATCCTTTAAGGTAGGAGATTGTTGTTGGAATTTTGTAAGTATCAACACCAACGGGCAAAAGATGCTCAATATTATATAACTAAGATGACAGCTTTTCAGTAGGTTGAGTCGAGAAAACAAAAGGTTTAATTTTCAAAACGCCTAATGATAAAAAGTTGTGAAGGTCCGTTGTAAGAATGTCTTTTGCAGCAGAATAAATTCGGAACGTATCCTACAGTCGCGCGGATAGGATACAGTTTTAAGAGGTTTTCAACCCGCCATACATATATCAATTCTCTAGTTTCGTGGTAGTTAAAGGTTCATAATTACATTATCTTATCTGGGTCGACTCGGGAGCTCATTAAGATCCTTTTATATCTGTTCTTTTATTTTCATAGTTTTTAAAACTAGTCCCGTGTGACATATTTCTTGTATGTTGTGTCAGCATTTGTTTATTCACTGCACGGTTTGCAGTTTTTAGCTTCTTCGTATACGCAACAACCTAGGACATCCGATGTGACTGCACAACGACTCTAACTCGTGAGCCCCTAAACATCCAGCCGAACGAGGACCTTTCTCCCTATGTCATAAGTTGCTACTTCTGAATTATTTGTATCTTTTCGTATTCAAAAGCAGCTATTGTTTTATTGTCTTTGGTTTTGACTCTCATAGATCTTTTGACTAGGGATATTCAAGAGTCCGAAAGCAACTACGAAATTCGGAATATTTTTTATTCCGACTTTCGAAATTCCGACACTGGGAAATCATAAAGGTTGAATTTCTATTCCGAAATCAAGAATTCTATTACGGAATTCCGAACCCTCCTAATCATGACCTACGCAAGATAATTTGTATTCATGGAACTGTGTTAAATGTGCGTTCCACACTCTGTGTACAACTGAGTATATCTTGGTGCCATCTCTGGTTAACTTTAAAATTTTAGAATCAAATTTCCGCATAAAGATAAAATTTTAAATTAAGGCTACTGTAACTTTCACTTTGTCCAATAAATTACATCTATATAATCTATTGAATTTGAATTCAAAGATATTACAGAAAAGCAGTAACATCTGACCAATTCTCCAGTATTTCCTTTGATCTACATCCCTTTCCCTTCTGCCTGAATATGTTAACTCTCCAATGTCTTATTCTTTATCCTTTTCTCTCTTCATAATTCTTCTACAAGCAAGCTCCCAAATGCGATTTCCTTCATCGTATATCTTTTCAGGATGTGGGTGATAACTTGTGAAATTAATACAGTTTTTAACAAAATTCGACCTTATCCTCTCGGGTTTGTATGATTTTCGGTTTATTGCTTTTACCCGTGGAGTATATCAATCTTTTGCTAGATTTTTTAAAGTTCTATTAGCATACACAATCTACAAAACAGTAAGATTTTGCGCGTTACTAATTTACAACAATCATGTTTTATCACTCATCACTAGAGAGCTCACATCAAAGTCTTTGTACCAAGCTTTCGTTTGATATATTACTTGAGAAAATTACAAAAAGTTTGTTTCCCGAAAACTGTCCCGAAATTTTCAAGTCTGATTTTCTCAAAATTGGATGTTTCAAAAATGTTCAAAGAATTCTTATATATTGGTAATACTTCTTTACAGATACCATGAAAATTATAATTTGGGACGATAATAGGATCACGAGATTAAAACCATTTTCTGCATATGCCTGCGGAGGAAAGGTACTTATGGTATATACCTGAATTTAAATTTTATTTATGGCTTTAGTATTGGTCATCTATAGCTCAGGCTGGAAGAGAGTAGTAGAAAGGATGCAAGAAGATGTCGGTCAGATCCTAATTCAAGGTATCATCTCGATATTTGCTTGGTGCGACTGAGAAGTGGTCCACAGTAAGAATATTTTTTTACGAACTACTACATGATAGGGATAAGCAAATGGATCCGGTTCTGATAGCTCTAGGTTACCGAATAGGGCAATTCGGGCATAAATTCCTATTTTGGAAATTTAAACTGAGAACCAGGACTGGTACTAGGTACCCAGTATCCAAATTGTTGCACGGCATACCCGGATCTGAATTTTCTGTCGGATTCCAAGATCGGATCTAGGAACCCGGTTCTAAGATTCATATCTTGGCATCCGATTCGATGATCCGGATACTCTGTTCCATCAACCAGATCTGAGTCTTCAGTTTCAGTTTAGAAGATTTGAATTCGGATTGTACCTGGTCTCATTATTTTTACGAACCAGATCCGAATAGATTTATCACGAACCAGAAACAAAAAAGAAACATATATATTTACTGTTCTTGGCAAATTTACAATATTTCTTTGCTTTGCATCTAATTTGTCTTACACATGCTGCAGGAAACCTGATTCCAAATACAACAATAAGAAAAATAAAGTACATACAATGGATTGTGCAAAATAGTTTCGTTCCGGTGCTATAGGCCGCCTAAAGCGTGGGGAAATGAACATTAGAGCTTGATATTTCTAATGGAATTAACAATATAATTAAGTCGTCATGGTACTGCCAAAGACTTTAAATCTGCTTAATCTTAAAATGCAAATTCCAAAATTGGGTAATAGCGTAGTAATGGATACCACAAACGGAAAAAATAAATTCCTACAAGACATCTGAAATAAAGGAGGATCGAAATCAGCATGAATGAGACCACTTTCCACCAGGTAACAAAAATTAGTTTGCACCAGATCCATATCCTAAGTACGTTTTCTTTGTGGGACCATTCTCTTTAAATGATTCGTGGTTTCATAACAAAAAAGTAAAAGTTGATTAAATGAATGGATTTATTACAAAGGAGAAGAGATATACTCCATCCATCTACATTCACCCACAATACACGCATGTGATATGAGGCTGGAACTATTACTCTAAAAAGCTGTAGTATAAAAAAACTATATAGAGATTTTAACGATATAGGGATTTTAACGGAACACTTTGAACATAGCTGTTGGACCTTTTATGCTACAGTCAGGTCATGTAGTGTTGTATAAGTTACAGAAGTGTGGATTGAAAGTTACATGCTGTTGCTTATGTAATTAAACAGTCTTCCAGTAGACTTGGACGTCAATTTTATAGCTTGCTTGAAATCATGCATTACCCCGTTTGGTTGACTAATTTAATATATTGCTGAGATGATTTAATTTTATTTAGTCTGCTACAGTTGATCCACTAACAAGGGACAATGGCTAATTGCGACTGTACTTCCACATATATAGTTGACGAGATTATGTTAACAAGAATTAAGGAATCGAGATCTTATTTAAGTGTAGCTTGTGAACAATGCTTTCATGATATCCCTTTAGAATCCAACCATCAATGTGTAGAGTGAACCATCGAAATGGTTATACTATATATGCTGGATCTATGAACAACTCCATACATTTCTGATCAATGATACTAGACTTTTACTGAAATCCACACTGATTCCATCCAAGTGTTGGATAAATTTCTTACAACTTATAAGAAAGTACTAGGCTCTGAATCAAAAGAAAGGAATACGCTTGATTCTGTGGATGAAAGATACACTACATCCATGGACCTGCAGCAACAGATATTATTACTCACTGCAATTATGAATATACACTGAAACTTTTGAGTATAGAAATAACACAAACGATCGTGTATTAATAACAAATGTTTATTATATGTTTTCCTAAATACAATTATATGGGAAATAAAAACTTTTCTTAACAAGGAAGAGCTAAAAAATGATTCACATGTTTGCACAGAAGTAAAATGTTATTCACAAGTTTGTAAATTTTATTTAAAAAAACTGTTTTTACAGAAAACCTTTCTTTGTTATCAGTCTTTTTGTTTAGAGTTTCACAAAAAATGATTTAATAATTTCAAGAATGCCTTATTCAGAACTTTAAATATTGTAACAAGAATATGTAAATTGTTTTACAGGTGGAAAAGGAAATTTTAAGTTCCACAGGAAAAAGACTATATTTTTAAAAAAACCTGAGTCATAGCTCCAAAACGCGTAAATTTTAAGACAAAAGTAAAATGTTTTTTACAAATTTGTAAATGTTATAACTGTTTTTATTTGTTTTTCATTTTTGTTTATGTTTACACAACAAATACTTCCACACTTTTAAAAATGATTGATTCACAATTTTATTACTTGAAACTTAAGATAATGAGGATTTTGACTTGAACAACTAGTATTTTCTTATTACACAAAATTTTCCTTTTAAAGGAATAGTACCTGGTAACTTTTCAGTTGTAACATTTACCTTGTCTTGAATGTATGTATATGATTTTATACCATTAACATTATTTACTACAATATCAATAGGATAGAGTACCATAATCTTTCTTGCTGGAGGTATTAAGCCGCCTTCTTTTATTATAGACCACTCTGTGTTTTCCACTGTCTTTTGGAAACGATTTTATAACCTGCTTCACATATGATATTCCTTTGACTAAAGATTTCGTGACTATCATGATCTCAATTGGCTAAATTATAAACGTGCTTGAAAGTTGAACGATATTTCATTTATGCCTGGAAACTTGTAAAAAGACTTCACTTTACCTGTAAGCAGATTCTTTATAGTGTAAGTGTAATTTTATCACCCGCACCAATAAAGCACGCATCACCCATCCGTCTTTAATTTCATTGTTCAATTGTTCGAGGTCATTCCCTGTATTTAACAACAATTTAATCTCGTTTCTGCACGTAAAAAATTGAGTCGGTACCACAATAAGTTACACGTTCCGTATCTATAGTGTTCAGCAAATTCATATGACAGAACCCCAACCCTCGAGAATATGAAGTTGCCATTCCTACATAGGTAAAGGCGTGATGCTAATTTTCATTTTAAAAATCATTGAATGTTATAATTAATTTGTTTTCTGCTATATGAATATATCTGAATTCTTCATTATGGTAGATCTTGCCATACTCAAGACATATACCTTCATGTTTGTCATAATCATTAACATATGCCTATTTTTCCTCTTCCGTGGTACATTTATTAGGAAATCGCTGGCTTCTTGTCACATTTTTAAGAAAGCATTCACATATGGTTTGACTTGTTCTATGGTCATTTTCATTTTCTAAGTTTCTTATGTATTAAGAATGACATAGTCTTCCTGCATTGCCGTATGAAGTTCCGGAGTACGAAATACTCTCATAGTTGTACGTTCTTCTGTATTATGAATGCAATTTTCAGTATTCTCTTACTCCACAAAAAATAGAACAAACCAAAGACGTTTATGAACATTATATGGCAAAACGGGTATAGAAAGATCTGTAAGAAGTACGTTGTAGTGAACAAATCCATGGACACGAATTGGATTTGGCATATTTTTCCTTTATGAATTTCACCTTACCGGTGAGCATTAGTTTCTTGGACATAACCCAGGGGTAAAGTAAGGTCACGTGGATGTGTGGTAAACGCTTATACGAACTACATTCATATAGAGCACGAAAGCATTTGGTACGCCCGCCTTAAAATGCGTCTTTAGGACGTAAGGGATCTGCCATTTCACAACATTCATTTCTTATGAACCACCTAATTTCAGGAGATAGTTGAACTAGCTTGTTCCACTCCCATTCCCAGATGCATACAACTTTAATTTTATAACTGGATTCAAGAAATTCTTGTCTCGCTAATGCTGCCTCAAATCGATCCTGCAAAGTATGTCACTCAACATCAATACGATAATGCCGAAGTTAAGTAATACAAGTATTACCGTACCAGTAACAGCCATAGAATCCTTAAGGAGTACAATTATCCTTGTCATATCCATCCAGTTTAAACCGCTTAAATTTAACTTCATGTCCATTATCTTGAGTTCGCATTTTAATGTTCTTTATTATATTCAACATATTACAACCACTCTTTTGCAGTTTTACTTTGCTGATCGCGATGCTGGAAACCTAAAGGCGAGATGATTGGAATGTTTTTTCTTTGGGATAACCTGATTGAAAGCACTAAATTGCACATGAGGCAAGTGTGCTTGTTTGCAGCAAACACTGTATACCATAAATTTTTCTTCAATAAGGTTCGAAACTCGAATGAATGAGTGTCAAAATTAAAATATTTATCTTACAATACTCCAAGATTTATTTTCGGATTTCAAATGTTTTCTTTATTTTCAACACATTCCTGATACCATGCAGCAATTGCTTCTGCATCATTCTCCGATTTCGACTCAATATACATTCCAATATAAATATGATGTTTATTACTGTTAAACAGGTATAGAAAGTCCTTCTTGGAATCCCATTGTTGATGGTAGTTTGGATAATTTAACTCCCATGAACAAGTATGTATCAAGGAAAACATTAGTAACACTTAGATGAATAATCTTTTGTACTTGTCCAATAATGTGAGACAACAAATCAGTTTTCTCCTGAGACATTATACTACTAGTAATGAATCAAAACGGGAACAGATATGTGAAAGTTCTACTACTTATTGAAATTTGGAACCTTGCCCTAGGACATGAATACCAGATGCTTCCATACTATAAAGTACAGTCTCCCCGGCCTTCTACATTACCACAAAGACTACAAGTTTAATTTTGTTTCATATTCTTACAGCTATGACAGCGTTGAGATGCACAAATTAAGTTTGCCCGCTGTTCACGTTCCCCGTTTTGATCCACGTCTAGTAGCATCCTTACTACAAAAAAGATAATATACAAGAATTTCTCAATCCGTTTAAACAAAACAAAAATCAGTTTTAACGAAAAAAGTGAAGTATGTTTACAGGATTCCAGGCATACATTTGAATTATCGTGCAAGGAATAATAATTTTAAAGCACTTTTATAATTTAGTCAATGAAGAACATGATAGTCGTCAAATCTTTAGACAAGAAGTATCTTGTGTGAAGCAGTTTATAAATTCCTTTCAAAGAACAGTGGAAAGCACACTGAGTGGTCAATAATAAGAAACATTGGCTTAATCCTTTCCAGAAAGATGTTTATTTGTACACTGCCCTATACATATTGTAGCAAATAATGTTAATGGTAGAAAATCATACAAATACATTCAGGAAAAGTTAAGTATTACATTTGTTAATTAAATTGTGTGCAATAACAGCACACTACTTGCACAAGTTTAAATTCTCATCATGACAAAAGTTACAAATTATAAAGTTCTGAATCAGACACTTTCAAAATTATAAAAAAAGTTTCTTTACAAAACATTAAAATACATTTCTGTATATTTAAAACATTTTACGCATTCTTGTTACAAAATTCAAACTTGCGAATCAGATATTTTAAAAGTATGAAGAAAACTTCCTGTTGTGAAACCGTAAACAAACACTAAAAGCTCTTATGTAAAACAAAAATTTGAAACAGTTTTTAAAAAATTTAAAAGTTGTGAACACCATTTTACTTTTGTCTTAAATGTTACAAATAATAAAGTGTTGAACTGAATCAGACGTTTTGAATAAGATAAGGTCAACAAATGGCCTGACTAATAACAGTAAAATTCTCAGTCAGCTTCTATCTTGTAGGTAAAACAGTCGTAATTTTAATATGTAAACAGAAGTTCATCAAATGCCCTATCGATAAGTTCAACAAATTCCCTGACAAATAACAGTTAAATCCTCAGTTTGAACGTTTTAACTTTTCAAGACAACAGGCTGAAATATAGAAAAGTTTGATATAGTACCCGCTTCTAAACGTTCCCATTCCCCACTTCTCCCTCTAAAATTCCCATTATTGAAGGATATCGATTTTGTTAACAAAATTAAATATATTCTAAGTCCTTCGCCCGCTGCTACCACTTATTCAACAAACTTCTAAAATGATTGCGGACCTAAATTTAAGTAGTATTCCGCGGGCCACCTTGTATAAAATCCCGAGGATTGGATAAGGTCAACAAATGTCTTGACTAATAACAGTTCGATT
>JAGDQP010010126.1:24551-37239 GCA_022664845.1 Lepisma saccharinum
GCTTTGGCCAATAGGAGAGGCATTGTGTTCCGCCAGGCCACACACATCGATAGTGACTCCCCAGAAGCTCCGGGAGCTTGGTTGGGAGGTTCTTATGCATCCACCTTATAGTCCGGACCTGGCACTGAGTGATTACCATCTGTTCCTGTCCATGGCGAACACGTTTGCTGGTGCAAAATTCGCGTCAAGAGAGGCTTGTGAGCATCGACTGTCTCAATTTTTTGCCAATAGGGACAAGGGCTTCTATGAGAGAGGCATCATGATATTACCTTCCAAATGGCAACACGTTATCGAACAAAACGGCGCATATGTGACCTAAATCGGATCATTCTAACTATGGTAAGTCAAGCCTTCAATGTCATGCAAAAATAATTTATTACTTTTTACTACACCAGATACATAATTTCGATTTAAAACATGACGAAGGTAAACCATAACATAAAACTGCTACCATTCCAATTAATATTGTCTTCAATTTGAAATAAGCAACTTCACTTATTCCTAGACAATCCACTGTCCGAACGAATAACCCTTGTCTGAGTAAATCACTCCTTCATTTACTAAAGGGTGAATTTATTAGAAATCAAATATTTATTATTTCGTTCTTCAAGCATCATTTTGTTTCTTCTTCAAACCTTTGTACTAACATTCGATATTTTCTTTTCGGATATCCGTTAAAACTAGGTTCCTCTAATATCATGTTGTCTTAAAGATTCTTGTGTATTTCCTCGGTTTTCCGGTTAATTGGAGACGAATAATTAAATTTCCGAATAATTATTCAAATAATATTCCGATAATAATTACCCCAAAATATTTACAGTTCCAAAATTAATAATGTATGAACATAAAGAATAAAACATTATTATCCGCCATCCCATTATATATATACGCTATCCTCGTATGTAAAATCAGTACGAATATATAGTGGGGCTAGGATAACTTTTTATCCCCTTATTTGGCCGTCCATAGTATTTTCTCAGCATTTACTAAGAATATCGCTCGCTCGCGGAACGCGAGTGCACTTTCCAGGAAGCTCCAGATACATACATGGACTGACTTCAAACAAACCGTTGAACCTAACTCAATGCTTGAAAATTAACCCTTAGTGTTCAGAGATTTGTGACAGCTTATTTTGGTTCTACAATCAATATTAATAATTGTACCTATAGCATAGTAAGGCATTCAAGTTACATCCTCTTTATATTAGTATTCATTTTTCTCTGAATTTCAGAAGGGTTCGGCATTTCAGTACTCTGATATCTTTCAGTATACTGATACTGTTTGGTTTATCAATATTTCGGTATTTCGGCATATCAATATTTCAGTATACCAAATTCCGGTATAAATTATGCCAGAAATTTGGTATTTCAAAATATCGATACCGCTTTTGTTACATCGATATTTTTCACAGCACTAGGGCAGATTAATATTTCCGACTAAAACAAGTATCTAAGTTTGAAATATGTTTCCTTTCTAGATCACTATTTCTACTTTAAAGATGATACTAACTACATTTCCAGAGGGCCTCCGGGGGTGAATGGTTCGACTTCCATGCTGATTATCATAACTATAGCCATAAATATAACACTAATCATTTTCCTGCAAACTGGAATATCATGGAAACACGTTTCGTAAAACTATAAACTGTATTGGTCTTTGTAGTTTTAGTAAATTTTGACCGAGGGTCGTCTGAATTATACTGGTTAAAGTCCACAAACATCCATTTCCCAGGCGGGATTTCAACCTGCAGCTTTATAGACGCTAGCATAATGTCTCAAACAACATGTTTGTCTCGTTCGGCATGCTTTTCGTCTCTGTAGCTTTGAAAGTAGCATTGCAATCCAAGAAAAATCGTTTCAGCTTGAGCTGTAATGCAGGTTCCTGTAATCAAAAATAAATCGGTAGCTACATGTATACCGCACCCCAGGTGGTGGTGCTAAACGCTCAACATCTTGCAACAAACAAGCATGCAATTGCAGACAATGAGTTGATATGTATAAACTAGGTGGGAAAACTGGCAACAGCGCGGGACGTTAAAATGATAGAAAAATGAACAGTATTATACGCGTGTGACGCCAAATGATGGTAAAGTTGAATGTATATTCACGTGCGCCAAAATGACAGTAATTTGAACGGAGGTCAAATTGATAGGAATTTAAACAATAAAATATTGTGCTTTTAATTGGAGTATACTCGTTGATTTTGTAAAATACATAACCGATAACCATGATATACACTTAACATAATGTAGTTAAGTCCCATAGCTGTGGAGAAAAATCAACTTTAAAACGGATGCCAAATGTTCGTCTTTTGAAAGGATGCCAAATTGATAGAAAGATCTATATATATATATGTATACATTTTTCAATTTCCTGTATAGTATAACCGATATAATTTTAAGGTAAAACTTCATTATTTATAACAAAATAAGGCATTTGTTGATAAATGTCATTACAAAACAGAAGATTATCAATTTTGTTGAAAAAAATGACTATTCTGAATAAAACAACCAATTACAAAGAAACATCCTTTATGAAATCACATAGACATCTTATGCATAGTACAGGGCTATCGCCTGTATGAAAAGCCAGCTTAAAAATATTGGACGAATTGTGCTATTATCCTACTGAGTCACTAGAAACGCAGCAGAGAAATATATTTTCCTAGCCGTAGCTAAAGTCATAGATATTAAAATATGATAGATAGGTAGGTAAGAACAGGAAACAAAAGAAAGTTGCCATAGCGGAAAATAGAGATGCAACATGAAATAATGCGCAATGGCATATACTATAATATCTTGCTTGGGATCGAGAATTTCCGCGCGTGCTTGGATTGAAACGCAGATATTTCGGATAATTTTAAACTGAATTGTCTTCGTAATGGGTAAACAAAAGTAATTAAATGCTCTACAAAAATGAGAAGTTTCGTTATGATATTATTGCCTGTCTTTTAAAAGATGCCATTTAATTATTAAAAAAATGTAAATTCGATTTTAATGTTCATTATGGATGGAAAATATACTTTTTTTTAGATCTATAGCATATTGTTGTGTAAGGTCCGCACTTTAGCTAAGAAACAAACAAAAATATAGAAATCAACCGAACGTGTTCTACAGCGAGAAATGCAAACATTCAAGATGTCTTCGTAATCCAAGATCGTGATCATTAACATCGGGTGCACACCTTCAGATGTACTTTATTATAGATGTACATTAACTTGTAAAAGTTTGGTGTTTTAATGTATCGTGCATAAATCGATGCCAATAGCGAATCATTATTTGTTATCTAGAACTATTCCATGCAAATTCATAAATCGCAGACCTAGTTCCATTTCTTGATTACTTAGAAAATTGCACATATTTCCTTTATGTGAGGTAGGTTTAATGATGCGTCTAAAACAACAACTATAAAAACTTACAGTATTCCACTTGCATTCTATAACGATTTTTTTTAAATATTGCACAAGTACCTTGTATAATCTGAACAAGTAACAGCTCAATGATACATGATCATTCGAGTAATGCTGTTTGTATGAATGTTGCTGTTGTGCGGTTTTAAAGAAATGGTATTATATTGGTATTTAAAGAGAATAAAATGTCATTATTGAACTGCAAAAATATTTGAGTGTATACTGATCATGTGAGAAGAATTTGTCATCGTTTTGGTTTCGTTAATAAAGCTGTAAGATGATATATCGATGAAAATCTCGGAAAAGTATTTTTTACCATACATAAAGAAGGCAAACATGATATATTATTTTATTTGTCTGACGCCACGAAGGTAGAAGTTCCAACTTTTTTTTGATGAACTTTAGTGTTTCTTTGTGTGCGTATTTGAAACAATGGGGCATGATTTGTTGTACAAATTAAGGAATATTGAAACATTTGGTTGTGGAAAATGATTTTAGATAAACGGGAAATTTCTAAATAATTATTTATATTTTAGTTCGACGAAGTAACATATTTCACTCAATACAAAAGCAAAAGCTAACTTGAAAAATTTTTCCTGTAATTTTTTGTGTTGAATGGAATTAAATGATTTATATCTGTACCTGAAAGAAGATTTTTGGTTGATTAGATTCAACTATCATTTACAGTTATACCTACTGGGTTTTATTTCGAGCTATATGCTTAGTCCGGCTTTGGAGTACATACTCCTATTAGTCGTTAAATCAAGTTGCGGCAGCTAAATGCACCGTTGGCTTGTTAATGATATTTTAATATGTGTAGTCTCCATTGCTTTGTTAGATCTGGAGCACGGAATGCATATATAATTTTGAATTGGACCGTCGCTTTCTCTCCAAAATCGAAACCATAAAATTATAAATTCCCAGAGATTAACAGAACGTTGAACGAGCCAAAGGTATTTAAGGTATTAAAGGTATTTAAGCAGATAGTAAAATATGAGGCTTCGTAAACCAGGGTAATAAAAATATGGATCACATCCTTGGAGGCTTTGAAAATGAAGATCATCTTTAAATTGTAATGGAAGATTATTCGAAGATGGAAAAAATTCCGAGTCAAGTAATAAGCAATATAATATACTAAGGAAAACCAGACGAAATGAGGTGTCGACCATGAGAGACAAGACTACGGTATCAGAAAAGGATTGTGACATAGAAGGAAAGGCTAATATGATGGAGAAAGGAAGTAACTGTGAAGGTTTGAATGAAAGTACTTTATTTAAGATGATACAAACGTATATGAAAAATGTTATGCAAGCTCGAAAGGAAGAGAAGGAGCAAAGGAGAAAAAGAACTCGAACGTAAAGAAAGAGAAGATGAAAAAGAAAGAGAAAGGCGAGAAAGGAAATTAAGAAATCATTTGAAGGAATTCCAGAGAGAAAAGGCTTATTAAAAATTTCAAAGACTGATAATAGATTTGACGAATTAAGTTAATGGTAGAATAAATAAAATAGAAAACGATATCAAAAGTGACAGAAGAAGAGAGGAGGAGAAGAATACAGAAGCAATAAATCAAGTGAAACCAGGGCAATATTATAAATTGAGCAAGACTTATTTGTTATATGAAAATGATGTTATGGAAAATAAGGATATATTAGTAGAAGATAACTGCGAAATCAAGAGAGAAGAGAGGATTATAAGGGTGAATAAGAAGAACAATGAAAGAGAAGATAGTACGAAAGTTCTTGAGAAAGATGATAGAAACAGAGAAGAAGCGAATGTGCTACCTATAACTTTGGAGGTGGAATGGAAATATATGAACATGCAAATAAATGTGATACAAAAGGTTTCAAGACCTAAGAACGAGGAGGATTTAATTGGATAGGTGAAAATGATGAAATCCAAGTAGAAATTATGTATGATGTGTCAGAATTGGATTTATGGATTGAAGATAAAGAGAAGCAATTATAACAAATAAAGGTAGAACAAAGGATAATCAATTAATGGTAGCCAAAGTCAAATCAAGAAGGGGAAGCAAAGGACGTAAAAGAAAATCATTTTCGGAAAGGCAAATGCGGAGAAAAGGCTAAACCGCAAAGCTAGTAATGTGAAGAACAGGTGTTATAGTAGTAAGAAAACAAAGTTTAGAAATGACAAACGTGATGAAAAGAAAAATAATGATAATATAACTCGTAGGCAATTAGCAAAAGAAAAGTGGGAAATGAAAGTGGAAATATGTGATACTGGTAACAGAAAATAACAAATAGAGAGAATATGGTAGTATATAAAGGACAATAAAATGGGCAAGTATGTTAAAAGGAGGTAAATATAGAAAATCTCGTACGCTCAAGAACAAAATAAAAATATCACAGTCTTTGTCAAATAATCCGTTACAATTATATTTTGGTTTGAGTGAATCAGAGAGTACAGAATTGACTATGATTGGTGTGAGTAATGAAGATCAAATAAAGGAGGAAACTAAAGATGTGACAAATGTGATTCCAACTTAATTAACATCGGTATATGGTACGAATTACGTTGATCTTATATCCCGGCAAGGAGTAAAAGGAAAGGTTGAAAAGTTAAATGGTATGCAATAACAGATGTGGAATAGTGAATATAAGATAGGTTTAAAACCAAGTCAAACAAGAATTAAGATAGATATGGAAATCATTTACAGGAAGCGGAAAATAAAAAAGCAAAGCGTAAAACTGAGAAATTATGGGCTGCAAGGACGTGTAACCATTCACGTGAATCAGAGGAGTTGACGGTATAGTGGTATCAACGAAGAATCGGGAAGTAGGTACGTAGAGTAAATGGGTAGCAGAAATGTCGTAGTTCAAAGACACATAAAGTTAAATTGTTAAATCAACAACGTTGATGTGCTACTATGGTAAGTCGGATGAAGATATGTCAAGAGAAAGAATGTGGCGGTTGGGTTTGTTTCGAAAGCGAGTAGAATTGTTGAATATGAACAATTGTCCGGTACGGAAACTCTGCGCGATGCTAAGATAACTTGGCAGTAAAAATATTCGATTAAGGAGCACTGTATCTTTACTTAAGTGAGATTTAACTAGGTTGTATGGAATACGTTCTTGAGAAATGAAACAAATATTTATAATTTTGGCGTCGATTACAAAATAATATCTTGAACTTCTTTATTCTCGAGATTCATACACACTGAAGATACATCCCTTTCCGAATGCTTGTATGTAGTTTGCTGGATATGAATACTATTAATATATTACTTCTTCTTGCTCTCAGTCTTTAATAATCTTCGCAATATATTTATTGAACACCTCTTCTTAACCCGGGAGCACATAGGGGGGTGCTCACGCACCCCAGCCGGTGTTTCAACAGTGTGTAAATAAGCAATATGCCACTGACGGTGCTGCCCTCTTCTGTACTCTTCGTTTATCATCTGACTGCAGCAGAGAAGGGTGTGTCGTTCGATTGCACAGAACGCGTTTGGTGACAAATCGGCCAAAAGTGTGTTATTTTGCTGTTGGGGTGTTGGAGCACCCCACCTATGTGTTCCTGTATATATATTTTTGATAAATCACTTTCATTTGTTTGAAGACATTGAGTGTAGGTTGGCTTTACAATCATGTGGACGTGCAAGGCTTCACCATCGAAGGGTCCAGACGACGCACAGATTCGAATGTGGCTTGAAGAGGAGGTAGGTGGTGCAAATACTGAAGAAAACGTGAGTGATTGTGAGGATGATTTTCGAGTCCAGTCGGACTATGCTGATGAAATTTCTGAAGCTGATGTTAGTGATACAGAACTGAACAATGACAGTGGAGATGATGAACCGACTCGTGGTGCAATAATCAAAGGACGAAATGGTTACAGGTGGAAAGGTGTTCCCACAGTTAGAGGTAGGACACCAACACGTAATATAGTCTTACGTATTCCTGGCAACAAAGGAGCTGCAAAAGCCATTCAGACTCCCTTTGAAGCGTGGAAATTATTGTTTTCCGACAATGCCATACGTAGTGTTGCTCAGCACACAAATGAAGAAATTGCGCGACAAAGAATATAGTACACTGAAGGCACGTATTATGTAGGTGATACTAATGTCAACGAAATCTATGCCGTAATTGGATTACTTTACATAGCTGGCACTCTGAAATGCGGACATTTGAACGTGCAAGACATGTGGTCAACCACATTTGGAAATCCGATATTCCGCTGCATAATGCCTGTAACCCGATTTTGTTTCCTGATAAACAGTCTACGGTTTGATAATAAAATGACTAGAGATACAGCTGATAAATTCCTATCAGAGTGTTGTGGGAAGAATTTATAGTGAATTGCAAAACGTACTATACACCGCATGAATATTGCACCGTTGACGAGCAACTGCTTGGTTTTAGAGGACAGTGTCTCTTTCGCGTTTATATTCCTTCTAAACCTGACAAGTACGGTATCAAAATAATTTGTCTCTGTGATTCGCGAACATTTTATATGGTGAATGCAATACCGTACACTGGAAAGATTGAAAACAGAGCACGTGAACCTGTGCCTCTGAAATTAGTGAAAGAACTTTCAGAGCCCATTCGTGGAACTAACAGAAATATAACCATGGATAATTGGTTCATGTCGGTGGAGTTAGCTGATACGATGTTGAAAGACTACCTGTTGAGAGTTGTTGGCACTTTGCGCCACAATAAAAAGGAGATTCCTCAAGCTTTTCTTCCTGACAGAAAGAAAAAGGTAGATACTACAGAGTTTGCATTTGATGGACCTAAAACATTGGTTTCGTATTGTCCACGAAAGGGGAAAAGTGTTATACTCCTCTCCACCATGCATAGTGATCGATTTGTGAATGTAGAAACAAAGAAGCCTGAAATAATTCATTTCTATAATGAGACAAAGAGAGTAGTGGACCTTTTGGATGAGTTAATGCATAATTATACAGTTAGTCGCAAAACAAGGCGGTGGCCACTTCGTCTCTTCTACGGAATGCTGGATCAGGCTGGTGTAAATAGCATGGTACTTGTTAGAAATTCTCCGCATAATAAGGGAATGTTATTCACACGACAGGATTTATTGCGTGATTTGGGAATGCAGCTAGTGACTCCCCATATGCAAAATAGGCTCACAACCCCGCTTCCAACTCGTCTTTCAAACATGATCAGAGAAGTTCTTTGCGTAGAAGATCACGTAGGACCGGATCATGCACCTACACCAAAGCAAGACAGGTGTTACTTGTGCCCGAGAGCTGCAGATAGGAAGACAAAATCATTCTGTACAAATTGCCGGAAGTCAATTTGCACTGAACACAAAAGGTTTGTTTGTAACAACTGTGTGTAATCACAACTGATGTGTATTTCTAACAATTAATCATTAAATGCTTGTTAAGAAATCTGATAATGTCTTTCAGCAATTCACAAAATATCTACAAGAAATACGCATATACTTTTGGGGTGCTGGAGCACCCCACTATGTAAGCACGTGTGTTAAATTTGCCTATGTGCTCCCGGGTTAATTCAAAATAATGCACTCTGTTCACTAATAAAGCGATATACGGTTAGTATAATATGCTTGTCACTTGTATGAATTCTCATGTATATCACACAGTTCCTTTTATGACAAATACTTGCTAGTATGTGTCCTCATAGAAGTGTGTGTGAGATAATTAAAATATTGAAAGAGATACAATTGAAGATTAAAAGATAAAATAAAAATTTTAAATGAAGATGAAATGGATGTTACGATCGTAATATATAACTATATAGAGAATACTGATTTTTGAAGAACTAACCTATTCTGTATGGAATAGTTAATTTCAGAGAAAGTTCTATCTGTATGAAACGTAATAAGGTTTTTCTCGTAACTGTATCTTGTAATGGCTTTTCACATGAACGGTACTTATTCATTAAATTCGGTCGGTACTAGATGTCTTCTTGCGGATGTCTCTATCGTACAAATTTTTGTCCTATCATTCTAGATCAGTCTGGATTCACTGCTCACAACACGTAGTTTAATTACTTAATACTGTCCAAATAATACTATCTTTAACGCTTTTTGATAGTAATGGCATACACTCTTACTGTTCAATCTGAAGTATGTTCCTACTGCAACTTCTAAATACTTAACTGCTGCGATGAACTTTAGCTTACTAATTTTACACTTCTTCTCTTTGTAAATTACTTCTTTAGTAAAAGCAAACTGAACGTTTTTATTTTATCATAAATTCAGTTCTTGCATATGTATCCTATCCCGGTCTATCGGATGGTTCTTATACATATGTCACCTATCTCAATGTAATGGAGATGAGAACGCAAACACTGACAATCGAAATTACTGCTTAATGGGCCTGCAAACATATGCTAACGTCACTCTCCCGCTTACTCGGTTCGGACGTAATACCTCTATCATACGATGAGAACCCTTATGTTGACATGCCCAAACACTCCAACGATTTGTCGACGCTGAGGGGGCTACAGTCAACACACAAGCATCAATTGAGGGCTCGAATGGCAACCCACGGAGCTAGAAGCAATCCGGAAATTACAGCCTGCCATGCGCAAGTGTCCAAAAATAGGAATGAAAGCTAACGACGAGCTTTAACAAATACCTTGGTAGTTCTGTTGACTTGAGCACCAAGTCTCTGGTATCGTTCAATTGCCTCCTTAACTTTCATCGGCCGCTGCATCTGTAGGTATAACGTTGATTTCACTTTACATTCTGTGGTTTCAAATACTTTCAGAACAGTTTTATGTAGTCCCATGTCATTTCTTTCTTAATTTGTACTCAAAAATCTAAAAGATAATCCTTGCGTCTTCTTTACTTTTGCAACGCAAAACTGAGTACCACCTGTGGAGCAATTTTGTACTATTCACTTTCCGGACTTAATATATTTTGATGGTAGCTAGTTATTTGCCAAAATTTGTACTGTTGCGATTTGTTATGATAGAAAATAAAGCTTGTTATTTTCTTCCGTTCAAACCCGTTATAAGAAAGAGTGACTATGTTAGAAGAGGATTAGTATGATGTTCATCTGGGGATAGACAGCAAGCAATATAGTGTCATAAAATATTTTTGAAGTTATATTTAAAGTTTGAAAGAAAGAAAAGTACTTATATATATATATATATATATATATATATATATATATAGATAGATAGATAGATAGATAGATAGATATACAAAGGAGTATCAAAAATGAAGGTGAATTTTCGATTTACTGAAAAAAGTGCAGAGATAAATATATGAACATGTATTATGTTTGATCCATGCTTTCACACAAACATTGCACATAGGAACCGTTACGGTCGAAACATTTATTCTAACGTGACACCAAATCGCCAATGCCCTTTGCAAAGAAATGTTGCTTGAGGTTCCCTAACCGGGTAATGGTAATCTGTTGTGCCTCTTTCAGTGTATCGAAACACCGCCCACTAAGGTGTTTCTTTAAGGGTCCAAACATGGTAGTCGGAAGGAGCTAAATCAGGGCTATACGGAGGATGGTCAAGGATTTCCCAGTTGAAACTCATAATGTTTTTGCGGGTCCGTTGAGTTGAATATAGTCGTGCGTTATCTTGCAGTAACAGTACTCCCTCTCGTAGTGCCCCTCTTCATTTCTGACGTATGATTGCTTTCAGCCTGTCCGTGGTTTAAGGTACGTGTCCATATTAATGCTGGTACATTTTGTCATAAATTCAACTAGAATAATACTATGACGGTCTCAAAACGCAGTGGACATTGTTTTCTTGACAGATGTTGTTGTTTTGAATATCCAGACCTGTGGTCATGTTCTAGCGTTTTGATTCAGGTGCCCATAAAGGTATTGCGGTTTCATCGCCCATTATGGTAATTATTTATGTGTTGAATGGAATTAAATGATGTGTAGGTGAAAAGATATCTTTTGTGTATAAAATTCAACTATATTTTAAAGTTAGTCCTATTTTTTTTTTCAGTTACATGCTTAGTACGTCTTTAGAGTACATATTGCTATTAGTCGTGAAATGAAATTGTGGTAATTAAATCCACCGTTGGCGTGTTAATGATATGTTATTATGTGTAGTCTCAACTGCTTCGTCAGATTTGGAGCGCACAACGCGTTTAGAGGTTGGAATTGGAACGTCACCATTTTGGGTCTTTTCCGTTCTCAAAATGAGACCACGAATTAATAAAATCCCTGAGATTAAGATAATGTTGAATGAGCCAAAGTATGTTAAAGGTAAATAAGCAGATTGTAACATATTAAACTTCGTAAACCAGCGTAATAGGCTCTTTCAAACAATAAAGACGTATTTGTAAAGAATAAGGAAAGTAATGTACTTTAAAATGTGTACTTTGCACCTAACCAAAGTGTGATACTACTGATATTGCAGAAGTTGTAAAAGAAGGAAGTTTAGAATGCAGAATATATATAGGCTGTGTACACACTCCTATTCAAGCGTCATTTCTATTCTCCTTACGTAGGAGACTAAAAATTATTGTGTATTGATTATTTATTGCGGCCTTCGCTAAAATAAAATGAAAACCAATATTTTCTTTTAAACATGATTAGTGTGATATAATAATATACTAAAGGTTATTCTTTTACATTTTAGTACTTCATATTGATTCTCAAGATTATTAGTGAAACTAATTAGTCTTCCATGCTCTCTAAATACAGCGTAGATGTAACACTTTTACCTACCTGTTGAATATCCTACCAATTTATCCGTACAGTTGCAATGCTTCATCTTCTTCTCAACATTACATTGTACTAAACAAGCGCTGTAGCTATAATGTTTGAATGCCCATAATCCTTCGTTTTCATCTGAAAATTTACATCTCCTAGAGTAGATTCCCATTGTTCTTACGTCTTCATCAGCAACTTCCATTATTACATTATATGTGTAGATCGTCTCTTTAATAAATGCTGTGCCGGATCTAATGTCGTATTTTAAGCTTGGCACATCTTCTGGGGTAAGTAACTTTCCCTGAAATCCCCAAAAATGTGAATAATTTTTATTTAGATTAAAATATGTACCTGCATTTAGTACTCAAAAATAACAATTAACAAACATTAGCTTTCCACACTCTGTTGAACTGTATTAAACGGCTTCAAGTAAAGGAAAAAACACGAGAATTGAAAGAAAAAGAGTTCTTCAAAACAAAGTTATATTTTTACATTATCAGACATTTTATTTTGTTAATAAAATCTTTGTTTTGTTTTTAAAAGCGATTCATGTACACACCAACAACACACACACACATACAAACATACAGAGAAAGAGGGTGAAGAGGAAGGAACACACACACACACACACACACATATATATAT
>JAGDQP010010126.1:37339-52094 GCA_022664845.1 Lepisma saccharinum
ACAGCAGCTCCCCAATTGTCCTCACGATGCTGGGTCAACACCGAAATATTTGAGCCCCCATCGGGAATCGAACCCGGGACCGCTCGCATTGAAGTCGAGCGCGCTACCGACTAGTCTACGCAGCAGATATATATAGGGTAAACTAACGAATAATGAACACCTAGTACGGGCATACTGTTTAACTCAAAATAATTTAAATAATCTTTGCTGATATTTCGAAGAAGATTACTATAAAAGATTATATGTTAAATGGTATTCTTCGATTATCTGCTTATTTCATGGAATTCCACAGTGATAATTCGAACGGTCGTGGATTCGAAACAAGAGGTCGGCCATCCCTACCGAGGTTTTTTCCTCAGTCGCACAAGATTAATTCCCTGATGGCACCTTCAACTTACTTGCTTCTCACTTCCTTTCCTTTTCCTGACCTGAACCATACATTCCTCGTGACTACAAAGATGTAATTCAAAGTTGTAATGAATACTAAAACAAATCATTTGATTAATAGGTATCCCACCGTTCATCATTGGAAAAAAATGAGACCAACATATTCCTGACAAACTTATGATCATGAAGAGTAAAAAAAATAATTCTGAAGTTCAAATAAAACATCTATCAGAATTATGATTTGGACCTCAGAGTAACACACAGTTTTACGCGTTCGCTTTCTGCGCGCCTGGTAGTGGGTTCAATTTTCACCGAGGGTTTATTGAGCGGAGTGGTTCGGAACTGACTTTGCGGAAAACTGTAAGTCTCGTCTTTACAAGCTCATCTTTGGACGCTCTTTTCGAATGGCAATAATAACTCAATCAATCCAGGATTTCAATTTCAACTCAGTTATGAATACTGAGTGTCCGAAACTGGACAAAATCCGAATTTGTCGCACCAGTAAAGGTCACTCAGTATCTAAGTTATAGTTGCATAACAGATCCTAGTTATACTTGCACTACTGGTGCGTATCCCTTTCATATTGTTTCTATAAAAGTTTTAAAATTAAGGGTCCTTAATGGTATCAATCTACCTTTCATCTTCTATTTTCCTACTCTAAAATACCAGATGACTATCAAAGCATTTATGACATACAGGGGTTGGACAAAAATCTAAAAACACGTCATACAGGACACGTAAGTGTGGCCCGCCACTGTACACCACGTGTTACGGTTGCCGATCGTGTTTTGTTTTCAATGTGTCATGTGGACCTTCCTCTTCCGTCAGCAGTACCCAGTTCACCTGCGAGTGTCGTGGTGTGCAAGTGGTATGGTAAAATGGGCGACCTGACAGACTTCCAAAGAGACATGATCGTTGGTGCCCGTCTGGTTGGAGCTTCAGTGACAACAGTGGCGACCATTGTGAGTGTATCGACAGGCACTGTGTCCAATGTCACGAGGGCATACACAATGCATGGGCAAACAACGTCTGCACAGCACAACAGTGGTCGAAAGACAATCCTGTCCGATACGTACACGAGGGCATTAAAACGGATTGTAGCAGCTAAAAAACAGACCACTGCAATGAAAATTACGTCTGAACTCAATACCGGCCTACAGAACCCGGTTTCATCAAAAACAGTGCGACGGGAACTTCATAAAATGAAAATTCATGGCGGGGCCGCGATCGCCAAACCTCTGGTCACAGCAGTAAATGCGAAGCGGCGTATCCAGTGGTGCAAGGACCACAAGGAGTGGACGCTTGATCAGTGGAAACACGTAATGTATTCCGGTGAATCGACCTACACCTTGTTTCCAACAACCGGTCGTGTTTACGTATGGAGAACACCGTCACAGGCCTATGATCCAGACAGTCTGTGCCCAACTGTAAAGCATGGGGGGTGGTTCTGTTACAGTATGGGCAGTGATATCGTGGTTTTCTGCAGGTCCCATCATAGCCCTGCATGGAATGATGCATGCTAAGGCATATGAGGCCATTTTGGGAGACCAGGTTCTACCCATGGCCCACACATTGTTCCCGGATGGTGATGGCATCTACCAAGATGATTTGACACCCTGTCATGCTGCTAAAACGGTGCAATCATGGTTTGAGGAGCATGACCAGGAGCTATCACACCTCCCCTGGGTCCCACAATCACCAGATCTGAACATCATTGAGCCATTGTGGTCTGTGTTAGAAAGGCGTGTTCGGTCTCATTACCCTCCACCATCATCCCTTAAGGATCTGGAGCATGTTTTGGAGGAAGAATGGTACAACATTCCACACACTACGATTCAGGAGCTGTATACGTCCATTCCACGTCGGATCCAAGCTGTTTTGGACGCAAAAGGAGGCCCCACACCATACTAGGTATGATTGTCACACTTTTTCAAACGTTTTAGATTTTTTTGTCCAACCCCTGTACCTTTTAAAACCATTCAAAAGTATGACTAGTAGTTGCTAATGCTGTATTCAAATGTATGGCAGTATAAGATGATGACAAAAGTAGGACCGTCGGAAACATCGAACTTACATTTACTCGTTCTTATTTAATTAATGAGTAGTTTACCTTCATGTAAATAATATATTTATTGTTTACCTTACCTTATTGTTTACCTTAATAAATAAATAGATTACAAACCGATATTGCTCTTCCTTCCATGCGCATTACTGTGTAGATGTTTACTACAGTGTACATTCGTAGATCCACTTCAATTGGAACTGCTCTAAAATAAAAGGAATGGCAATACGATATTAATAATATTATTGATTAATAGCCAATACAACGTGAAGAATACAACTTAATGTCCTGAACAAAATCTAAATACAATTCTGCTACACTTTCTATAACTCATGTTATGCTTTTTTTTCTCATTGAGCGTTCAAAACAATGATTTAAAATGAAATAAATATATATGTTGGTACCTTAATTCACAGGATTTAATGGCACATAATAACGTATGAGAAACTACACGCTAGACTGGATATCTTCAAAATAGTACACAGGGATAATGACTGGAGAAAATATTTTTAGATCAGCGAGCTTTTTATATTATACTTTAAAGGGAAAGTTGGCAACAAAATCTCACGGAAAAGCAAGTGATTGGCTCATTATTAACTGTTCACATTCTTTGACGAGGAAGAGCTCGTGGTTATTGATACGTAGCAACTGTTCGTGATTAAAAGTTTCGTCACTTGTCGAGAGAAACTACTTCAACAGTCGAAAAAAGCTGAGGAAATGTCTGCACGATATAACACTCACTTTAAAATTCATCGATTGTAATGAGATTTACTGATGGCGTCAGTCATTCAATTGGGTCAATTTATGCTTGAATAATCACAAAGTATGTTTCTACAACTTGATCATAGTTATCAACTACCTCATTCAGATCATTTTTGTTTAATCCTTGTAGATCTTTCTTGACGAAACCGTCAACGGACAGTGATCTTAGCGTTTCATTAACGGTATGTGCGTAGAACGTATTATGGTACTGCAGAAAGTGTAGGCATTTGATTATAGCAGCATTTAAATTTAACACATTATTGAACTACTGAAATGGAGAGAACTAACAAATGAACAGAACCTGTCATATTCAAAGTGAGACAATTAAAAACTGAAATGAACCACTACATCTCTCGCGTGATTGGATTTCAAAATTTTATATTTAAATCCTCTGACGTTCTCGAGTTATAATCGTAAATCACATCACCAGTAGCACACAAACATTGAAAGACAGTTGATTCAACGTTAGTCCTTTTACAAGGTTATAAATTTGAGTAAATATTGGTCTGTTCAACGGTATTTTCAACGTTTAGAATCAATTTTGTCTTCAACAGCACGAAGTAGACGACGAACAACTTCTTTTTGTAACATTGTATTTGCCCGCCTGTTCAACGGCTTAAAACCATGTTTTGCATATGACCAAAATAGTTCACTGAGTTCGTAAATTTTCCACGCGTTTGCAGTGGGATTCGAAGCCGAAACTTTCCACACTTGGCTTTAGTAGCTGGTGACCGTAGACACTCATCTATGAAGCCATCTAGCGAGTAACTACTATTTTCTATTCCTTTTATATTACCGAAACTTTGTTTGAAATAAAATTCATGTATACAGGCTAGGTGACCATATTTTTTCTTCGAATGATTCCAGTGAGAATTGGAATAATTCAACTTACTCCTTGTTGCAACTTAAATTTGGCTTCCTTTTCTCCTCCCCGACCACCACATGAAAAATTACTCCATTGTTAATAATTTTTATCTTTACTTCTTGAATTTGAAGTTTAGAAATCAGCGTGTGTTTCCGAATGTTTAGTTTAGAAATCAGAAAACTCCTAATATAATTTTACAAAACAGAAACCACAAAAAGAGTACAGTGCGAGAATTTATCAAAAAGTAGAAAATACAAAATTATTACCCTTGAAAAGAGTATGAGCCCTAGAGAGAAGTCGTTTCCGAATGTTTCGTTCTAATAAATACTATTAAAAAATCCAAACATGTTTATTCTTCAAGTCCGGGTAACAAATAGCCGGGGATTAATGACTTAATCCACGGAAACTGCCCGGAAACCGGGGCTAAATGGTTACTCATGTATAGGTTGGAATTTCAAACTATATATGACTGCTCATTGTATGTGCTAGTTCGTTGATTTTTCTATCCCCTCCCGGCCCATCAGATATTTGACAACATTTCTTGTAAAACCTTATATTAATGCGTGATGGATAACACACATGAAAATAAATATTATCAAAAGATACCCTCGGGAGTGATAAACAAACGCTGAAAGTTTGAAACAAATATATTTTGTAAATATAAAGTTATAATCATTTAAATATAACAAAGCACAACTTTTTCAGCATAATTAAAGCATTGTATAAAGCATCGGGATACCTAAATATTAATACGAACTCAGTCTTGGACAAAACTATTGTAAATACAGTATGTGCGCGTATTGATACAGATATGATTGTAAATAACATGTTTGAATGTTTCCCAAGAGATTATTTATTATTAAGTTTGATCCAGATTGGTTGATTTTTGCAGTACTAGATTAAAAGACGCAATGTCATGTATGCAAAATGTTATCACGAAATCTATATAAGTACTTGTATATGCAATGTAAGATCAGTTCGACTGATGGACCCATACTGAGAGGTTCGTAGCCTCGAGTATCGAGGACGACCTCAGATAAAGGATATTGATTAATCTTTGAATTGTGCTTTTGATTTCTGCAAGCGTAATATACAGGTTGTCGTAACTTTGATTCACGAGGACGGCAGGATGTATATAACGTATAGGTCCTATATAAGCAGAAGCATTGAATTTCATTATAAAGCAAAGGAGAAATAGCAATTACTAGCATAGAACATCCCAACGCGACCCTGAGAGAACACCTTATAGTAACAGTTTCCAAAGACAATAGGGTGTTCACCAAGAAAGATGCACTTTTATATTAAAAGCTTAATTTTGAATAGCACCAACCATTACATCCTAAATATCGCATCACATTCAGGGTTAGAGTAACGTTGTGAGTATTCGTAACATAAAAGGAACATAACGTAACACAACGTACAATATTAATGAGTATGATGATTCCTCGTGACCTAGAGGGTCGAACTACGTATGCATAAAGTTCCAGCTTCGAATCCCACTGCTCAGCGGTAGAGATTTTACAAGCAAAAGCAATATATTAACGTAAAAAAAGAACAAATGAAAACAGCAACTGTGGTGAGTAATTCTACGTCATGAAGTTCAATACTCTCTTTTGGTCAAATGAAAAACGTGGATTTGAGCGTTGAACAAATGGGCAGAAGATATATGTATTATATCCATCGGCCGAGTGCTTTAAGAAATATTTCTCTATTTTGTAAAAATATGTCTTTACCTTGTATTCAGAAATATTATATTTTATAATAATATTCGAAATAAACACTTTCATGTTTTATAATTTTCAATATCATCGTTTAATTTTATTTTTATTTTACTCAAGAACTTAAAAGTCTGCGTGGCATTTGCTTGTGTGTCATTCGGCCCTACATAAAATGTTGTAACTTTAGATAACATGTTCATAATCAGCATGGTTCTTGCTTACATCTTAACACGACAAACGATCCAGAGGCTAATCAACATTTTCTCACTTTCCTATTCTACAAAGATAAAGCGTTCAGCGTGTGAAGCACTATCTTCACTACCTTTGAAAGTTAGTTAGAGATTCAGGTAACCAAAACTTTTCACGTTCAAGTTCTTGATCTAGATCAGTCATTTGCAACAGCCGGCCCGTGGGAAGAATTATTATAACTTTTTTTTACAAAATCTGTTAACAGTGAACACGAAATTTTCCATCGATCACGCACTGCGAAACGTGGCAACGCCATGAAGAGAAGCACTGGTCAAGCGCTGTATGAATATTGCTAGATCTAGTGACAAAGTCGCTAAGTTGGCAACACCGATCTCGAGTGCGGCTCACGAGAAAGATAACGGTTCATGGCCACGACAGTTGGATTTTTTGTTCTCGCCTGGATAGGTGTGTTTACACTGATAACGACTTCCTTGTGTGATGCAGTGTTAGGTGACTGTACTTCCATGAGGGGTAGTGTTTGTGTGGTTTTTGTGTTGTGTTTGAGGTGTAGTGTTTGTGTATTTTTTGTGTTGTGTTGTGCTAACTTAGTAAGCATGTTATCGTCACAGAAGAAAAGGAAACTTGACACCAAAGGTCGCGTGTTTCACGAAAAATGGACTCACGATTACTTTTTCATCAATGAGAGAGGTAAGCCACATTGTCTTATTTGTCAGGAAGTTATTGTTGTAATGAAGGAGTATAACATAAAGAGACATTATATTTCAAAACATTCTAGCTTTGATGATTTGCAAGGGCAGTTTCTCCAAGACAAAATAAATAACCTGAAGAAAAATTTGTGTGTTCAGGAACTACTTTTAAAAAAACAAAACTGTGATATTAATGAAATTGTTCGCGTTAGTGTCATTGTTAGTGAAAAAAATGCAAAAGAATGCAAGTATTATTCTGATGGTGACTTTGTGAAAGAGTGTTTGGTCGCAGTTGCAGTTGCAGATGTTTTATGTCCAGATAAAAGCAGCTTGTTTAAATAAATCAGTTTGTCACGCTGGATAGTTGTTAGGTGCATATAGCATGGCAGACGATATTGTATCGATCATGAAGAATCTAGTCAATGAATTCGAGGAGTTCTCAATAGCTTTGGATGAAAGCTGTGACGTCACTGACACAGCTCAGTTGACTATTCTCGTGCGAGGGGTGGATAAAGATTTCCATTGCACAGAAGAAATGCTTGCCTTGCAACCTATCAGCAATACGGGTAGCACTACGGGGGAAGATATCTTCAATGAGGTAAAACACGCAATTAACAAACTTGAGCTCAAATGGGAAAAACTGTGTGGGGTATCGACTGATGGGGCTCCCTCAATTGTTGGACCAAATGTAGGGGCTGTAACAAAAATAACGGAAAAAATAGTTGATAGAAAAATTGATATCAGTAACGTGTGTTTTTTCCATTGTATTTTAGACCAGGAGAATCTTCGTGCCAAAACCTTGAAATCTGCCCATGTCATGAATATAGTGGTTTCTTGTGTGAACGACATAAAGTCGAGAGGCCTCAATCGCTGCCAATTTAAAGCCTTTCTAGGCCAACTGGAAACGGAGGAGGAAGATCTGATCTACTATTCTCAAGTTCGTTGGTTGAGCAAGGAAAAGATGCTGTAGCGTTTCTATAATCTGATAAAAGAGGTGGCACCTTTCATGGACATGAAAAGAAAACCTATGACGCAGTTAAGTGATGAAAAGTGGTTGTGTTAACTTGCATTCCTTGTGGATATTACCTGTCACTTGAATGGTTTGAATTCAAAGTTGCAGACACAAGGTCAGTTGGCGCATGAACTTTACGGACATGTCAAATCCTTTCAAAGGAAGCTAAAACTGTGGGGAAATGAAATGAGAATGAAAATGTTTTCCGCTTTCCAACCTTGTTGCAGCGTGATAAATAATTCTGTAACTTCCCTTTCTACGGATTTCTGTAACTCCCCTCATTGGCGGATTTGTTTGAAGAATTTAGTGTCCGATTTAGAGACTTCAGTAGGGCGAAGTGAAATTCAGTATTTTCTCCTCACCATTCAGCGTTGACATTAGTAGTACTCCCGCCAATTTGCAGATGGAGCTCATTGAACGTCAGGAGGATGTTGCTTGGAAATGGGTATTTAAGGACACTTGCCTACAATATTTTTATGCGAAATACTTTTCATGCAACAAGTACCCCAACTTAGTTCTTTTCAACATGAGGACCATGGCTTGTCTGGAAGCACATATCTATGTGAGCAATTCTTCTTGCGCATGAAGCGGGTCAAGTCGAAGAAGAAGTCAAGGACAACAGATGCCCAGCTTTAAAACTGCCTCCGCGTTGGAATATCTAGTGTACCCCGAACGCTGAGAGTCTGATTCAGGACATGAAGGGTCAAGTTTCCCAATAAATTGTAAGTGTAAATATATTATTCTGCTCCTCTTTACTGAGTAAATATTTTGGTTACCATTATGACAGTTGTTTTGTGTTATTGTGATGTTAATTACGATGAACATGTTCCATCATTGAATGCAATACTATTAAATTGTAGCAAAATTAATATATCAACAGTGAGGCCCGCGACGCTAATTAGTGCTCAGTGATTGGCCCACCCACTGTTCCAAGTTGCACACGCCTGATCTAGATAAAAAAATAAACCTTTGGATGCACTGCCACTTGTAATTTCCTTTATCCTTTATGCACCCAATAACTTCGAATGCGGTTTGTCAAGAGATCAAAAAATGTATTTAAGAGATGATAATAACCCAAGTGTAACATCCACATCGGCAAATATGGGCATATTGGAATTTACGACGTCGATCGACATCGCTCCACGACGTGGGCTCCATATTGGATGGCAAACATTTTGGCCAACGATATCGATCGACAAACCATGAACATCAACCACCCACACTGCTCAACGTCGGTTCTCTAGAGCTCTCAATATCGGTCATTGACAAAGTAAACATAATGTAATCCTGCTTTCTTACTAATTTTAAAAGAATTATCCCCTTTTTATCTAGGACCATTAACATAGACAAACCAACGAGAAATAGTAAAACGCGTTAGGAATTGTAAAACAAACTTACTACTTATGCAAATAATATAATTTTTCTGTAGCTAAATTATGTCTTCGTTGTTCTAATGGACTGCAAAAATTTGTAAGTTCGCTCCATTGTAATCAGTTCACGACTCTACTGCTTTTAACATATTTTTTTTTTTTTGTAAAAAAGTTAAAAGTACAATGACTATGATTTCAATGGAACAGTTTCAATTGAAGGAAATTATGTAAAACAAATGTTAAAAAAATAACTTTAAATTATCATTCTACTAGGCCGTACATCTCTGAACAGCCACACGGCTTAGAGAGAACACGCTACTTTCTACAGTACAAACGTAACAAATATAATATATAATACTACAAACCTTGTGATGGGAAATAAAATTACATTTGGAACTGTTTCCAGCAATCCTGTTTAGCTTCATATCAGTGCTTGATTCTAAGACAATTGACATACTAATTTCGGATATTGTTCTTCTAGTTCATCACTGATTTATAATGGATGATTAAATCAAAGTTTCCATCTCAAGATGCGTTAAGCATCTCAACCTATTACTAGTGGTGGTATTTTTTATGATTATACTTCAAATGGAAATGTTGTGGTTCTATATAGGTAAATTGCGACTACGATCAACTTATGTATTATATCTATCCAACTAAAAACACCACAGGGGCAAAACGTTCAGGCAAGTTCTTCAGTCCTAAAATGTGGTGAAATGGAGGACGGATGAGCAAGGATCCTTGGCGACAGCATGTAAGAGGAACACTGGAACTTGGCGCGAGGGAGCAAGGTTCATAATGTTCGATTTCGAGACTTAGGTTGGTGGTGGTGGATTTTACGACTGCCATCAGCCTTATGGATTGAAGATCATGAACCTTGCCACCTCGCGTCAAGTTCCAGTGTTCCTCTTACATACTGTCGAAAAGGAACTTGGCTCATCCGTCCTCTATTACCACTTTTTAGAGCTGAAGAACTTGGCTGAACTTTTTGTACCTCTGGTGCTTTTGCTCGGATTTCACAGCTTTTTTTAAGTGTATAATATATATACATGATTCGTTGGGGGTGCTGCCTCCAGTATCCTTGGCGGGATGCACCCACAACTTGTGGAGTTTTGAGGGACTGCACTCCCTTTATCGAATATGCTTCAAGCTACGAATATGAACTTTTGCACACCTTCACATTTTGGGCCTTATCTCTTTAACTCTGAAAGCTCATATTCCTATCTTTAACAACTGTTCTTATGGGGCCTCGAAATCGCCGATTTCACGGAAAACTCATGTTCCCGTATGCAGTGGCAGTACTGACGTTTTGTGACGCGGAGAACTTAGCTGCATGAATTGCCGTGCATGTTGATAATTATGATTCCAAATACGTTTGTTTTATAACGATAACATGGGTTACCATGGAAACTAGTTTTTCTTTGTGGAAATTAATCACCTGCTTTGTGTTTGTAATGAAATAATAATTAATCATTCGGAAATCCAGGTAACCTCATCTTATTTCAATGGATATGCAAACATGGATAGGTGAATACGGCTAGTAACCTTTTCTTAACGAGTTTACCCCTTTGTATAGATCTCGTATGTTATTTGTGTTCCCGTTTTCATCTATCTCCTGAACCTTCTGCGCCAGATATTTTCGCTTTTTGTTTCTTAACCCTAGTGTGGAGTTTCGTTTAGCGTTACTAAAGTGGTTGGTATTTGCTTCGCTTTTATTACTTAGCCAGCGTTGCCTTGCTTGTTTTCGTTCCTCATGAAGCTTAAGGCATTCTTCATCAAACCAAGGTTTGTTTTTCTATCGCTTCTTCTCACCTACATGTTCCTTCGCTGCGCATTTAATTGTTTAAAGAAAATATATGCAGTAAAAACAAATCTGATAACAGAAAGATTCGTATTCCATACGTTATCATAAAAACAGGGTCAACCTTTGAAAGATTTTATGATAGAGCTGTGTACTCGATCAAACAAATGGAAATTCGGAACTTCTATGGATAAAGTTCTTAGAACACGATTAGTTTATGGTCGTAGATAATAATTTACGTAAAAAGTTAATATCTACAGAGGATTTAACTTTTGAATAAACCTCACGCATTTTACTCCAGCATGTGATAATTGACCGTGATAGTTCAGTTTTATCCACACATGTATCTCATGAAGCAAGTATTGACAAGTTTATGTAGAATAAAGGTCAGGGTTTCAACTCGAAACCACAGTCGTCTACATTACTAATGATTACTAATTGTATGTTTTGTTAAAAAAAAATCCAAAACGAAATGTCCTGGGTATGGCAAAATTTGTAGTTATTGCCATAAGAAAAAATATTTTACCAAAATTGCAGTTATCTAAAGATGAAAGAATTACGAAATCCAAAACGTAACATTTCAAATGTGATCACAGTTGAGAAAACAGAGGATAATCAAACAATAACTAATGTTCAGGTTCAAAAGGAATGGGAAGATTTTTCGGTGAAATTCTGTATTCTGAAAAAGGACGTTAACGTTTCGCCTGAATTAGTGATTCAATTGCGTATAAATTGTGAAAGTATGGGTGTAATGACCGTTTCTGGAACAAGTTACAATATAATGCATGAAAATACAGTTAAAAATTACAACTTACGGACCAGATGGAATCTTGTGATTTAAATCTTATAACTGTAGGGATACATACTGTTGTGGGAAAAGGTAAAATAACATTACCAACAATCTATAGGCATAATACGTGATCTACCACTTGGATAGTTGTACATGAAGATATTCCAATGTCATTGTTGTGTAGACAAGGCATGGATGAATTGTTAATAAATTGGTGGGAAATAGTTTCTACTAGTGGTAATTGCACATTTCAAAATACACAATATTGGAGGTCAAATAATTCCAGTACAACAGAACAAAATAATGGTTATGACAAAAGCAAATCTGATCATAAAGTTTGGAATACTAATTCACGAAACAATCGTTATAAAGATGATAATTTTAATACGTTAGTGAGACATTTACAAGCATCATTAAAGAAATTTAAAGAAACACAGTTCAACTTTCAACACTGATGTCACTGGGTCACTGATGTTTGAAGAAATCGGAACTGACTAAATTGTATAACAATAATGAAGAGCTCTTGTTGCTATCCAGTAATTTAAATGAAGACCAAGAACCAAAGATTCAACTCCAACGCCGAAGGTACAAAAACAAGAAGATAAACTTAATTGCAGCAATTCAATTAAAGAACAGTAACATGATGACAGAGACAATATTAATAGTACATCAAGAACAAATTTATCAAACATGTATATAGTTGAATTTCTGATATCTATAGGTTATGAAAAGCAGTTACAACATCCAAGATTACCATCTAAAAACACAATTGGCAACCATGGTTGGCTAAAGGCTACTCCAATGAGGTGAAATTGGATGTGACTCATTTAATACAGGATATGTTATAATGGAATCTGGATAGTTACTATTTCTTCTGCACATGAGATGTTTAATTATTTCATTAAATGTTGAATATGCGAATAACTTTCATTAAACTTGGAAAGAAATAGCTACTCTTTAAGTGTTGCATGCTTTATGGCAACTAAAATACATTAGCATCTGAGACATTTTGGATTGGAAGATAATGATTCTCTTTAGATTCTAAGTTTTAGCGTCGAAGGATAGGTGATTGTTGGGAAATGAAATCACATTTGGGTCTGTTTCGAGCAATCTAGTTTAGTTTCATATCAGTGCTTGATTATAAGACAATTGACATACTAGATTTGGATATTATTCTTCTAGTTCATCATTGATTTCTAATGGATGATTAATCCAGATTCCATGCGTTAAGCACCTCAACCTATTACTAGTGGTGGTATTTTCTATGATTATACTACAAATGGAAATGTTGTGGTTTCATATAGATAAATTAGTACTACAATCAAATTATGTACTATATCTATAATGGTGATCCGAAAAATGTTTGTTTTGTCATCATAACATGGGTTACCAAGCAAACTAGTTTTTCTTTATGGAAATGAAGTACCTGCTTTGTGACTGGAAAAAATAATAATTAATCATTCTGCAATCCACGTTGCCTCATTTTATGTCAATCGATATTTTAACATGGATAGGTTGATATCAGATTAGCGCGTAAATGTGCATTTAGTATCTTTTATGTATTATAAATATTTTAAATAATAATATACATATCTTAAGATATTTTTATACCTTGTTGGTTTGTCTATGAACTTACAATGATCAAAATATCCTTTGGAAAACAAAATCAACTTTAACACTTTATTTGTATATGACCTTCAAGTGGAAGTGCATGCTCTTTCTGCATTTTAACATGCTTCAACGGTCAACAAATTCTATGTCGCCAAACAAAGTTGTCATAGTGTCACCAATGAGATGAAGATTCCTATTTTACCACTAGATAGATATAGTATCGTCTGATTAAACATCGGTTACGCTCATAGATCGACGTCAATCAATATACACAGAAAATCAACGTCGATTAATAGTGTTCCATGATGAATGCTCTACTTCTTAAATTTAATTTATTCATTAAGAACAAAAGTTTGGTAGAAAAATCTAGTTTTCCTTGCAGAGTTTAAGAAATTAGTAAAGTTAGTGATAACGATAAGCAATGCCGATCCCACATCGTTCGACGCGGGTTCAAGTGGGACCGCTCTCCTAATGTATTGTCGATATGGAATGATATGGGTCCCAAGAGGGTCCAACGTGCATGTGCTATTGAGGAGTATCTTACCTGGTAGTTTTATGGACACAGAAAATACAGTTAGTAATTATATGAAAAATGTGTCATGTATGAACGAATAGATGAACATTAAGGTTGCTTTTTATATCGAAGACTTATTTTTGTTCCTCAAACGCTTAAGGAAATCTTCATCACACCAAGGTTTGTTTTTCTGACGTTCCTATTTACCTACACTACATTTCGTTATTAATATCAACTTTATTATTACTCGTGTATTCTCTTAATATTGAAAATAATGTAACTGCACGAAAATAAGAAGAAGACTTTATAATATCAAGTATCGGTTTTACTGAAATGAGAGTAAGAATCTCAGATATTATTCATGTTCGCTCCTCTACCAGTTCATAGAAATGATTCTGAGAACTTCACTGGATTCAGATAGCAGAGCAACAACGAATAATCGACATGTAATTCTGAAACCTATGATCCTGTTCTCGACAAATGATGTTCTATATTATGATATTATATATCAAAATTATGTATAGTAAGTAATGTAAAATACAAATTGTTAAATACATTAAATTAAATTAACATTCTAAACAAATTTAATTCTGAACATATATCAAAATTATATCACCCATTGCCTGTTGATTAATGATTAGTTGCAGAATACTCACTCGCTTATCAAAACATAGGCCTGTTGATTGTTACTAAGAAAATCATTTACATGAATTATTTACCTTGTTTGTTTTGAGTTGAAAATATAGCAATCGTATCCTTCCGAAGGCATAAGATCAATGTGAGTGCAGCAGTTGAAGGGAATGTTATCAATAAAGCATTCAACAAATATTTCTTTGCATGGCCTAAAAATGGAGAAAACGTCTATACATTAAAATTAAAAATTAAACTTTCGACCATATAAACTGTAGTAGTTCAAGGGCACCTTAAATGTGCTCACGGAATTAATATGTACTGATAAAAGATAAAG
>JAGDQP010010127.1:1987-15197 GCA_022664845.1 Lepisma saccharinum
TGTTCACAAATACAACTGGATTATCATAATTACTTTAGAATGACCCATGCAAACGGCTTCACCATTTAACTTCTTGCAAAAAAAAACGTGACTTAGTATTTCTTCTTCGAAGACAAATTAGCTTCAAAAATGACTTCCAATTAACTGTTTAATTCTATTATTATTATATTAATAAATTATACTAACCTGATTCTTAAGGGTTTTCGATGTCTGAATAAACCACAATTTACTATGTAGCAGCAGGAACCAAAGTCGACCTTCCTATGTAACCAACAAATCCAAACAGTGATGAGATATCACCTTCACCGCGAAACCAAACCGAGGCAGCGACTGGCGCAGTGTTTCCAATTTCAAGATTAATTCACTAGAAAAATGGCTCAATATAATTTAAAGTTAGGATCTAATCCAAACAATTGTAGACATGTAGTATCGAACACTACAAACTTCGCCATCATTATTACCTTCCTTTTCATTCGTAAAAGAGGAATATTACGACAATACGCAGTGAGGCTATTGCTCGCCAGTGCCAAAGAGAAAGACGGACGATAATGCCGTTAGTGTAGTATATTCACCATTAGCTCCAAAGAGGAATCGAAAGTTAGCGTGAGTTGGAGGGAGCCGAATATCCTGTTAAGAAGCGTTTGTGTTTCGAAAATGGTTGTGTAAAGCAGTCTTCATCATAAGTACTGTCAAGAGCAACCGCAGCGACAGGAATAGCTCCACCACTACTAGGAGGACCAACACCAGCATTAGCAGCAGCAGCAGCAACAGCAGCAGTGAAACCAACACCGCCAAAAGCAGTGAAACCAGCAGGAAGAACTCGAGTAATTGTGGAAAATGTCAAGTGTGGATGCAAGAACAAGTTGGTACAGGAAAAGTGTATTCGAGTAGTCTTGCATCAGTGGAATCCTAAAACTCCATCAACCTGTGAAGGGTGTTTTAATGACGAAAATAACTAATCTGGACACGCGTGATTCGTATATCGACCCAAATGAGCTAGTAAGTGGTGAAGTAATAGAGAAACATTTTCGAAAATGTGTGTGGAGAGTGATTTTAAAACCTTAAATAGAGAAAGAAGTGTACTGTATCTATAAGCAATATAATCCTGAATTGAGTAATGTTATTGATCATGAAACAATTATGCGAAATATGAAATTTTTGTTTTGGAAGGTGGTAAAAGTTCATATGCAAGGCGATATTGATTTGTTCCATGACAAGGATCCTAAAGGAAAATTTTGAGTGTGACTACAAGGTATTGTAAAAGGAGCAAGTGAAAAATGTCGGAGTATTTTGTATTTTGTGGTGGTATTTTTGTTGTAGGTTCGTGTGCATTACAAACTTTTCGTGCTTACCTAAAGGACAACCCAATCACTTGTAGTGGCTGTAAGTTAAAGATTCTTCATAATAACTGTATATATGTGCGGAATACAGGCAAAGTACTTTCAAACATTTGTTGAATCAAGTGAATCACCATGAAACGTTTGTGGAGTACTACGAAATTTTCAAACTACAGGGTCATGTAAGTATTTCCATGAATACTTTATTTCAAATCTTGTAAAGAATTAGTTCATAAATGTGAATTCACTGCTCAACTCATACCTGATGTGATTCATGAACAATTTTCAGTAGAAATGTCTCAAAGTTTGTCTTCAGAACAAGACGTTATTGATGTGCAAGGATTTAAAATCATTTCACGTGAGTTTATTACGAGAGAGTTTCGTATCGTAACGTGTGATGTTAATCTTTCATTCCACTGTTTAGTAAAACTTCCATGTGGAATTACAGAATTACGTCTAGGTTATCAAAAACAAGTGCATGGTTAATAGTAAACTTTCTTATTTACAATGGGTCACGTCTTATGGATAGAGCGTTTCGCATCTTCGAAGAATATTTTTCTCAATTGTGTTCGAGTGAAGATGAAAAGGTCTTGAAGAAGCACAGTGGATTAAAAACTATTTCACTTGCAAAGTGTGAATCCTGTAAGTGAAAAGAAATGTCCTGCCCTGAAAATATTAAATGTGAATATTGGTTTGTCTAAGTTTACTTATCATAATAGTTGAGGTGAATGCTTGCGCATTAAGAAACTCCTTACAACTACAACCCTGGATGAAACATGAGAAACCACAAAATCTTGTAAATACCTTGTCAGTAATGCAAATGCAAGAAGCATGTGCAAGTTGAATTTATAAACAACTTTACTTGCCCTTAAATAATAATAATAATAATAAAGAATGATACTCTATGAATTTGTTTTCATTTCAAAAAATATGTTTTTCCTAAATGATAACAAAAAGGTTTAAATTATATAAACATATTTATTTTTCTTTGAAATGATGACGAAGAGTAGTACAATACTATTTACAACGATGCTTGTTTTTTATATTTTCTTTCACATATTTTACTACAATTTGATCATTTTTTTCTCGGATGAACAGTATTGAATTTTTGTATGTAATTAGCCTCCTTAGTAAAGTAAATAAATACTATACAAAACAATCCACAAAGGATGGATTTATTATGCTGAACCTGAATTTAATTATATTTATATAATTTACAATTTCGTTTTAAGAACGTTACACTTCACTTAGGACGTGGTCTTGCAAATTTATCAAAATAAAAACCTTTGCATTTTAGTTAATATAAATTACAGTACAATGACTATCTCCACTTGAGGAACAACTTAAATCAACAATCAATGCTGCTGGAGACTGTACGTCAATAGATAATGTATTAATGGCATAAATACCAGTCACTACACTTGCAAATAAACAATCACGTAAAATCACTTTCATCAACTAGTCCGTCTACATTGTTTGTTATAGGAGTTGGTATGTATACACATTTATTTTGATTTCACATTGATAAAAAATGTTCATAAAATTTGATATAATTTGCAGAAGTCCGTCCAGCTTTCACTGCACTTCGGAAATAGGAGAACCGATGCAAATAATGAATACACTGTCTTGAGGGCAATGCCAATTGAGAAAAGTGAGAACATTTTAATTCTTCTTTTAGGTTGATTACACTTTTTCCAAGGATAGGTTCAAGAGAAAAAAATGTCTTGTTTTCCCGAAAGTGTACACTACACTTCTGTGCTGAGTATAGATGTTGAGAGAGGAAATCGTTATGTAATAGTAAGGCTGTTGCCAACTGGGAATAGGGGGAAGGAGGTTTAAAAATCCAACTTAGTGAACAATCCAAGTCAGGATTTATAATAGCAAGTTCCTTCAAGACTAACCTTTCGTGTTCGTCCCCGTCATTTTCACCATGTGTAAGAGCAGAGAAGTGTACTAGAACCCGCATCGTGACTGAATGAGATCGAAATTTAAATGCACCCTCGCTATATGCATTTCTTTTTTATCAATTTATATAATCGAATCAAACTGACCATACACTATACATGATACAGACTGTACTAGTGTTTGACAAAATAATATTTTCGTATTAACGGGAGAGTCTCTTACAGCATCCCAAGTACAATCATCAATACTTTCTGTAGGAGAAAAAATAAATGGGAAAATGGTGTAACCATGTGCAAAATCATGAGAAGTAATCGTATGTGCAGAATTCTGATGAAATTTCCCAGTACCAGAAAACAGAGTGAAATAACTTTGAATGAATAATGCTCTTACAAAATCAGGGGTTTGGCGAGTGCTTAGATAACATTTAGAGCCTACATGAACCTGCAATTTTTTGAGATTGAAATGTTCAAAATGGATAGGGTTCAGATGATATTTACCGTTCATTATTGTATTTGCTACGAATCCAATGACAAGTCTTTTCAGTACACTGCCCCAAAATAAATTATCAATATTAAATGAAGTTGCATTTTGTGGAATAGTAATGATTCGTGTTTCCACTCTAGTGAGTAGTAATTTTTCAGTGTTTTTCCATGTAATACTTTAAATGAAGAGACAAGTCTGCTGAAATAGGATGACGAGCTGCATATAATACAACTTCTTATAAGAAAACTTTAAAGTTGTAATTGTCAGCAGCCATTAAGCCAAATGAATCTTTATTAGGAAACAGTTTTATACACAAATTTACTTTATTTGGAAGTATAAGATCTAAGTACTCAATATCTGTAGAAACGTCCAAACATTTCAAAAGAAGCACTACCACTAGCAATTTTCATTATTTTACAAAAAACACCATTATTTTCATCAAGAGTATTAAATTGTCCAGCAGTATCTTTATGCACAACGCAGATGTGAAATGAGTTTTCGAAGCATCTTCAGAGTAATTAAGTATTGATTCGAAGAAATCTTAATTAACATATGACCCAGAAGAGGAAGAACTTAATTTATCATTTAAATATATATTGACTTGACTGAATATAGAATGAAATAAGTTATTTACTTGTGCTACAATATCAGCTTGCACTGCTGGTTGATCGATATCTGCTGATTTATATACTTCTAAGTTATTACCATTAGTTTTGTTATTTTACAACATACATACAAGTACTACTATGGAGGATGAATATATTCTCCAACATCCCCCGGAATGACAAAGATGATATCTTGCATACCAGAAGACTAAATAGCAGTTTGTGTCATGGGGACAGTTTGCAAATCAAATTTATTTGTACAGCACTCTTTACTTGATGGTGAAAGGAAAGACATTTTATTACCTAACTTAAAATCTTCCTTTCACGATAACACTGTGTTCTTCTTTCTTTTATTAATAATTGGTGGCCCTATACGTTTAGGAAGAAGAAGACCTTTTCGTTTACGCGCCCGTTATCTACCACTACCATTAAGTAACTGATTAATTGTACTTTCCGCTTTTATTCTTAAAGATGAACCCGGCTGATAAGCTCTACTTTTAACTGATTCTTTAAATGGTCGATTTTCTAATACATCTCATGCAACTTCATTTCCTGTTTATAATGCTAGTCGGCCTAAAGCTTTAGCTCCTTGTTTAACAAGTGGCATAGCAAATCGAAAGAGATTTCAAAATAATCTCCCTAATCCTTGCCCACGCTGATAAAATGGTAGAGCAAAATAAAGGATACCATGAAGTGGAACATTCATTTAAACGATTGTTAATTGTTGGTTTTATGATCCATGTCCCGGATGAAAATTATATATTTCGTCCTGTATGGTCCTTTACTAATATTTCAATTGTCTCAAATGAAAGTTTACTTAAAGGAAAATAATGCACTTTCTAAAAAAATGTTATTGTTTCTAATGTGATTAGTATCATACATGGCTACAGTACGTACTAAGAGTGCTTTTGTACCACCTACAAATTGAGGCTCTGTAACGTCAGTGTATACAAATACTTGGTGTGGATACCCAATGTCAATGAAAGGCTATTTATCACCTCGTTCTGTTTTTAATATATTATTGCTCGGTTCGAAAATTAACTGTAAACCAAGTGTGGGTGAAAGATAAAGTTATTTAATGCTTGTATTCTTTTTTAATAGTAACAGTATTTGAAAAATCAAAGTAAATTAAGGTTGAAGTGATTTTATTAAAAATATCTAACAATGACGGTATAGAAGGATAATATCTTAGTGGTATTTATATTTTACATTATCGCCATTTTCTGTTTCATACCACACAATATCTTGATCATCAGTTACATTATATCAAGTTAAGGGGATATGAATTTCACTAAGTCCTACCATCCACGAGGAATTATTAAGATGAATACGATGATTTAAAACATTTTTAAAAATTTGATGGACGATTAATTGCAATATGTATTTGTAATAGCATTAGAATGTAAGAACTATCAACCGTAATTTCCGAAATCATTTCTAACTTTTAAAGTGAAGTGTAAAGTTCGAAGTACCAAATGGTAATTTTTCTCCCTTTTCATCTTTTAAATCCACATGTAGAGTATCAAAATATTTATTTTCTACTTTAACATAGTGTGGACGGTCAAATACAAAATAATACATTTTACTATATTGATAATCAATGAAGGAGTTTACCAATGACAGGTTGATCTTTTACAATGCCAAGGCAAACATTTCGGAAGGAATATTAGAACCGTGGTTACAATGATATGGGGCACTATCATTGATAAACATAGGCCTTGTTTTTCTGATTTCGTTTGAAAATGTACCCCAGCAATTTGTGCATGTTGTTATTTGAGAATCCTAACAGATTTTGTAAACCACAAGTCATTCCACGACATACTGTTTTCTGTAATCTCGTTTATATTCCATGACACGTTGGTTGTTATCTGTATCATAGTAAAATGAAAAAAATATTATCTTTTTCAATAGTGTCAGCACGATCTTCCTTTTGAATATTTTCAATTATAACGGAAGAATCTCCACTTTCAGCATGACTTTATATTATCAATACTAATTTGAAATACTCGATCAAGTTTTCTAAAATAGACTTTCCTTGATTTGGTTTAGTATGATTTGTGATAAGATGGAGTAATGAAACGATATGTGAAATTGAGTCATGATATCCAGAATAAAAACTAACTTCATAACGCAATTCACTTTTAACATTAATATGAACTCATACTTGTTCTTCTTTTAGAGTATTATAAAAAATTCATAGTATGCGAACACTACTTATCCCTACCACCCAATTTCCTTATAATTGCAAGGTTTGGCAACAAAATGAAGTCTTAATTTAAAAAATATTAGTACCCACATTTGATGGTAATGGCACTTAAAGTTCACCTTGTCGCTCAGAAGACATCATTTTGAAGGCTGAACAGATTTCTCTTTAACCCATGACTTCATACTAGGGGGATATCCTAACCATTTCGCATATATCCAACACTGTCTACGTTTTAATACCTTTCAATTTAAAATGTTTTATTTCTTCCCACAACAACCGCAATTCTTGTATGTGAAAGAATCATTTGATGGGGTGTCCATTCCAATCCTTATTTTTTTATGTTATTTTGTACTTTGAATACAACTATCTACAATAAATATTTCCCGAGATAATTTTGGTAAATATCTCTTTTCTAATTAATGTTAATGTTTACTAATACGAACATAATCATCCTTTTGAAATGTACATTTACTTTGAAAACATTTTAGTTTTCCGTATAGTTTTTCTCATACTTGGTGTTTATTTTCTTCATTATTTTCTATAGGAGCGATTTTAATTGTGGAATGTACTGTGTGATTTTAACTGTACAAGATCGTCAAGAATGTTAATGTAATTATATGTGTTTTCAGAAGTAAAGTACTTTTATTTTTTTTTCTTTTGAAGTTCGAATCAACCTTTCTACCATTGCGACCTTCATTTCCGAATGTACATTATAATGATTTATATGACACTTTTTCAAAACACGTTGTACATGGTAATTATAAAATTCTGTTCTTAAATCAGTTTAACAATGAATTAGAGGCATAGTGTATCTTCTTAAATTACTTTCAATTGCTCCAGCCATAACTGGACCAGTTTAATTTTTTACCAGAATTCAAGTTGCAATTCAACAAAATGCATCATCACAACATAAAATATATTTATAGCAATCATTATATGTTGCCACATTTTGCATATCCGCTAAATCCATCTGCAATAATTCATTTGGACCCTTAAACTAATATTTTTCCGTGGATTTTTTTAACGAAATTGGGCATGTAAAGTATATGTATCTTGCGCAGCTAACCAGTTTTTAATGTTATTTCTTTGTAAACCTATCTTTCGTTCTAATTTAGAAATACATACGGAAGATGTTGGATCTGAATATGTATAATACAATTTTGATAGCGACATACTTAAAACCTGTAGTGTTTATAATTTTAAAAAAATATTATTACTCTTCTTATGTTTACTACTTGTTTCTTTTGAGAAATCGAAGGAATAATGCTACTAACAGCACCACCATCAAATTGAAAGTTGTTTAACTCATTAGTAACATAAATATCTCGAAGAAATGAGTTAAACACATCAAGCCCTTCAGGATGTTTGAAGGCAATCAACATGACAGTAAAACATGCGCCAAATCATGGCTAGGCAAGATATTTCTCAATTTAAAGGAATAAATAGAGAGTCGTTCAGCATCACTTAAAGAAACACGAGATAGATAGGAACAAATTCTATTCACGTTAAGTTCTAAGCGACATTAAATAATGCAATGAAAGGGAAAATATTAATATAGATATCAAGCACGAATCGTCATTGTGCAGTGCACTAAAACTTGACTGCTTATGCAAACATAAACACATAGAAAAAGATATATATATATATATATATATATATATATATATATATAGATAGATAGATAGATAGAGAGAGAGAGAGAAAGATAGATAGATAGATAGATAGATAGATAGATAGATAGATAGATAGATAGATAGATAGATAGATAGATAGATAGATAGATAGATAGATAGATAGATAGATAGATAGATAGATAAAGAAATAAATAGAAATAAAGAGAGCATGGAAGAGAACGATGAAAATAGTTGATCTGTACATCAGGATAAAGCATAATTAATTCACAATCTTGAGAATTTACCCTTGCACCTACATATATCTCGGATTTAACAAAATTAAAAGAGTTATTAAGTAAACCCACGAAACGAGTAGTATTTCTTGAAGGAGCCAGTCACAACAGTCGCCAGTCAACGCGCGAATGAAATTTCGTTGCATTGTTACGTAACACACGTACAGTGTAAATACAACTTCCAAATCCCAATTTGCAAGCTCTGACCCTGGGTTATTTGTTAAGGTATATGATTGTTGAGTGAAAGAAAACGACCTGGTCATGTAGCCGAGCGGTCTGCGACGGTAGGGGCGTGGGTGTGGATCTTTAACATTTAACAGTTAAATGCGAATTTTGACAAGCCGAAGTCCAGTTACTAGACTTGCCCATATAAAAAATAAAGTTTACCAAAAGTGAAAGGACCCGGGTTCAAATCTAGGCGGCTGCAAATACTTTTTTTAAAAATATTTTTTTATCTCTTCTTATTTATCATTAATAATTGTTTTCTTGCAATTCTCACATATTTTCTTAGATTAGTGACCATGGGTTTGTATAGGCTAGGTAAAACCAGATTCGGTTATATATTCTTTCGCTTTCGTTTCTTTTTCTTTAAAAGTACATTTGTATCTTCTTGTGCATCGCTAAATTGCAAGGGAAATTTTATAATAATTGTGTACAGATCGCGACACGTTTTGACAATATTGGATACTGGAATCTGTAAGTCCATAAGTGAAACATTTAACGTAAATTCTATGACTCCCCAATGTTTATAAAGTATACTCGAATTCACAGAAGTCAGATACGCTAAACTTACGGCAACCCAATATACAAATTAATAGGGAGTGAGGGGAAAAGCAATTCTGGGAGTCTGCATTTGGGCTTACTTATATTCGATTTATCACGTTATTATCTTATCAACGATATTTCAATCTCGACTTTAATATCTGGCATGTAAGTCTATTTTACCAGAAACTTAAATATGAAACCGGAATTTATTTACAGAAAACACACAGTGATTGGATGACAATGCTAAGAACTATTTTATTCGAAGTGTTTGCCATCGCTAGCGATACATTTCTGCCATCGTTTCGGCAATGTGTAGATGTCAGACCTAAAAAACTACGCCTCTTGTGCTGCAAATCGGTCATCAAGCCATTTTCGTACATTTTCGCAAGAAGTGAAGCGCTAGTCACCAAGTGCGTGTGCCATGGATGGAAATAAGTGAAAATCCGAAAGGCATCAAGTCTGCTGAGTGATCCGCATGCGGAAGGATTTCCCAGCCAAACGTCGCAATCGTTTCCTTGACCGGTTTTGTTGTGTGGGAGGGTGTATTATCGTCAAGCACAATGACTTTATGTTGTCTTTTGGTCATGCTCTGGTCGTTTTTCACGCCGAGCATGATGACAATCGATCATTTGTTGTCGGTAACGTTGGTTATTAATGGTCTTGGACAGGTTTCAGCACTACATAATAGATCACTCCCTTCTGATCCCACCAAAACATTGTCTTCCGTCCATAGCAAATTGGTCTTGCAGTCGATGTCGCCGGTTATTCTGGATTTACCCATATTTTACACTTAGGATTCTCGAAATAGATCCACTTTTCGTCATCAGTCCCAATTCGATAGAGAAATGATTTCCTTTTGTACCTGGCGAGCAGAATTTCCCAAGTGTTTTTTCGGTTTTCCTGCTGTCGTTCAGTCAATGCATGTGAAACCCATTTTCCCACCTTATGAATCTTGCCCATGGCTTTCAAACGTATGGAAACTGCTTCTCGTGTCACATTTAATTAATCGGCGAGTTGTTGTTGCGTTTGAGTGTCATCCTCCTCCAACAAAACTTGCATTTCGCTGTCTGCAAACTTTTTCGGTGGTCTTCCACATTATTCGTTTCTCATGTGAAAATCGCCACTTTTAATATGTTTTAAACCACTCATAGCACTGTGACTTACCAAGAGCATGATCACCGTAAGCTACGACAATAATGCGATACGATTCTGCAACAGTTTTCTTCAAATGGTAACAAAAAAAATCAGTGCTGTCCCCAAATCGCAGTTTCTAGGTGCAAATTGCACCGTGTTCAACGCTATTAAACACTGTACTATTGCATGAAACATGTCTGGTTGTGAGTTGCAAATCGTTTTCAGCAGTCATATTATTTTAACATCGTTTTCAGCAGTGTGTTATTTTAACATAATTGTGGAGCTTATTAAGAAAACGTTCCTTGTCCACAAAAGTGTAAAATTGAGATATTGGCATGATTTAGCACATATCATTATTTTCTAATATATAAGCAAATTTAATTAATCCAGAACGCCTGTAAAATAATTAATTATCAAAGAAATAACTGTATAGAAATAGTAATGAACATTACAAAATGATTATATGTTATCTTTCCCAATTCATTTTTTTTACCAAAATGGAAAAAAATAAGAAGTGTATGACAAGCTATTTTTTTTATTTTCCAATATTTATGGCTTTTCAACAAGAGACGATTTGATAAGCTCGTTTAATAATAATAATTCTAATAATATCAGTCTATACAGGTTAACAAGTTATATCAAATTAAACAAGTGAACAATTTTTGAAAAATGCTTAGAGCGTTGGCTTAGTATTCGCAAAGTCCTGGGATCGATTCCTTAGCCGACCATTCTAACAGAGGTTTCCCTAGTTTTTCCCTAAAACACACTAGGCAAAAACTGTAATGATACCTATAAAATAGGTCCTGGCCGTCTAGCTTCCAATACACTCTCCCAACCGTTTCTCGCCTTGATCCTCAGGTGCCTAAACGCCTTAAAATAATTTTAAAAAATACTTCCAGGATCCTTTTACCCCGCGCAATCTCGGGCGAGTCTTATGCTTCAAGGACATAAATCAATTTACACATGCACACCAATAATATTTTCTAGATATGAATATACGAACATAATATACTAAGTGTCAGGAATAGTAAGGTACTCGACGCTCATTTTTCATTGTCAATTCTCAGTGGTAGTGTGTTGGCGTAGCGTTCGGTTGTTGGTGGGTTCGAATCCCAGTGCCGAACAATCCTGACAGAGGTTTTCCTAAATCACGCCAGGCAAATGTCGGATATCCAGCAACATAGGCCCTAGTCGCACCTTACCGAATCCCTTTCTCTTCCCTATCACAGCCAGAGCCTTCGATGCCTAAAGGCTGTAAATAAAATTAACATTCTTTGTCAATTGAAAGTGCGTAATTTTAATTACAGGACATATAGATAAATCTTATTTAACATTTCGGGGTAGGAAAACGGCCAAGTAGAAGCAGAAATGTTATTTGGAAAATCATTTCCAATAAAATATAGAAAAAGGTGTTTTTGCGAGGCTTTGAACTCATGATCCTAATTTTTTGTTTTAATCGGATTTATTCTAGCCCTTCAAACTAGCGGCTCCAGGCATAAGAAGCAGCAAACCATCAGACAAAAAAGAGTTGTTTATTCTCAAGATGAGAATCTCATGCCGTCTACATCAAGTGAATTTTAATTAAGAACATTCACTGATTCCCTTCCACCCTTATTCCTATTATATCTATAGTCTACTAATAAACGCTGTAAATTATATTCGCGATTGCTACTGAAAGAGATTTATCATATTGAGGGAGAAATACACAAGAAAGAGAGCGGGGACATGGAAGATAGACGCAGACTGTGTGTCATTAAGGGTTTAAAATTTCATTTATTACCATGTATTCCAGTATTTGTCTTTCCTTCTTTCTGTTTCACCTCTTTTTACCCTCTTTCCGCGTCTTTTTTCATTATATTTCCCTCTTTTTTTCTCTATATATCCATCCATGTATCTTTCTTTCTCACTGCGTATGTGTTTGAACAAGACAAATTTCGTTGAATAGCATATTGACGATTCCTGCTTGATTTCCATATTATTATTTTCCTTCTCTTTGCATTAATTCCTCTTTTAGAAGTTAACATGAACAGAATTTCTGCCTATATTTCTCGTGTTTCTCTGAGTGATGCTGAAAACTTAATGTTTCTTCCTCGAAATGGAGGAATATATTGCTATGCCATGTTTTGGCGCATATTTTAATGCCATGTTTACTGTGTAACTATTAGGCGTATAGTGAAAGAATCCTCGTGTAAGAATGAACAAGTGTTGCTCATAAATCCAACATCCACTTAGTTTTCTCGTACACTGTACATAAGCAAAATTTACTAAGGCTAAAGATGAACTCCGGAACTCTAATTAATCGTACCGAGACAGAAACTATATTTAATACATTCATTGTTATCGAAGGTGGTTGGGCATTTAACAACAAAAGTAACAGGTTCTGAATAATTAAAATAACATTGAAATTAACTGAAAATGACAGAACTAGTAGCTTATGTAGCCTCCGCTCGACTTTAAATAACTTAAATAATTCTTTGCAGCAAACACTCAAAGATATTAAGATAACACATGACAACAAAATAAAATTTTCGAGAATCTGTATATGGGGATTTCTATACATAGAAAATTTATAAAGATTCCCTCGAGTAGAATAATGGTTTATGTTGTGGATTCCCTGACCGAGATTCAATGGGATCCACACAGGCGTATCGAAAATGGAAGAATAGAAATACTCCCACGATGTTAAATCTAATCCACAAAATGATATTCCCCTCCCCCCTTTCTTTCGACAATATAATCTATTACCACATTTTACTTACACCACACACAGCTCACTGTACACACTATTTAAAAATAATTCTAAAATCTCGATATACTAAATAATATATATATATATATATATATATATATATATATATATATATATATA
>JAGDQP010010127.1:15207-56827 GCA_022664845.1 Lepisma saccharinum
ATATATATATATATATATATATATATATATATATATATATATATATAAGTCACACACACCTCTCTCAGCGTCGACATGATCCTCATGCTAAACCGCGCTATTAGAAAGAAAGTAACATGTCGATTAGCCAATAAGAATATAGAATTTCAAAAAGGAAATTACGCCCCTACATAATAAAAAATAACTAGATATCAAAGGAATCAAAATTGCTATAAAATAAAATGCGAAACATCGTATTATTACAAAATCCCCGCCACTTGAATTAAGACTACAATTTAGATAATAAAGGAAAACCTGAACATTTTCAAAGCATCTGAAAGCAAAAATAAATAATAAGGTGAATAGGTCATAATTCTGAAAGACGAATAGAATACATGTTTCTGGAAAACTAACCTCTAGATTCCTCATGAATCATGACAAACTTTGTTAATATATTGTCACTATTAGGTATAAAATTCAATTTATGTATGTTCTTAGTCCTGCTCATGCATTAATGTTTAGACGGAATATAGGGGAATGTTCGTAAAGGGAAACATATAATGATGGAAACAAAATGAATTAAATGATTGATTTTGTTAGCATTTAATGGGGTAGACGATGATGAATGATGATGCAGATACAAGAGACAATGATAGACAAAACAAGCGAATAAACAAGGGAAACTGAACAAGAAAAATCGAGACTGAGAAGATATAATCTATAACTATGTGACTTTCTAATACTCTCTCTTATTATTGTGTCTGATTACGTCTTCCGTAATACTTTTTCAAGTGGGTCGCCTAAGTGATGTGACTCATTTCATGTCCTTCATCATCTATACACAAGACGTTATTCGGTGTTCTTAATCATATTATTTTAAACGGACCATCATATCATTCTGACAAATGTTAAAAAATCTTTCCCTTCAAAGAATATCGTGTTTAGAACATTTCAAGACCAGATGCAATACTTTGAAAAAGTGGAAATATGTTCCACATAGGTTTTAGTATGATCTATTTTCGATATGTGGCATGCATCACAAGGTCGCACATAATCCCGTTTGTCAGTAAAATTCCATTCCGTAAATGTCTTCCTTGACTACGAAATTGGTGGTAACACTGAAGAATCATCCCAACAACTTAACTACTTTAAAGTTAACATTAGTCAATTAAATCACTATATCACGTTAAAATAAATGCATTTTAAATAATATTATTTATTCGTAAGGAACATAAATATATAATCAAATACATAAGATTGAGTTTGTAATTTATTTTAGCGTTAAGTCATGTTAAATATTTTCTTAGACATATTCTTATAACTTTATTTGTGTAAATACTTTTCCAGAAAGACGAACTTAAGGGTCTTAAGCTCGACGAGTTTAAGTCTTTTTATCAAGACATTCATTTTGGAGCCAAAGCAAGCATGTTGTTCGCGATTGTGAGTATTGTATATTGATTCTTCAACTTTAATAATTAGAAGTTCTGAGCTTCAATTTAGATATTAGTTAATAAATTATAAAATTACATGATTACATTTTTTTTATCTATTGCAGTAAAATATCGTGCTTTAGTAATATATATTTGGTTATTTTGCAATAGTACGAACAGTACTGCCATAACATCTTGCCTTGTCCTAGATGATAAAAAATGTGTGGGCGCACTACAGCACTTGAATGTCTAGGTGAAAACAAAATAGTTGTAGTAAACATGATCCCAGGGCATGTGTTCTTTACTAGGAATTCGTCGTAGAAGTTCAGTAGCGCAACGTTATGTGGACATTGTATTCAAACTTAAGTATATACATTGTTCGTATTAAAAATGCAAAAATAAGAAGGAGACATCAGAATTATGCAAAATTTGAAGAACATATAGAGCATCAAAAGATAAAAAATGATTGGCCCGACTGTTCTGTGATGCAAATATTGCCTGGGTCTAAATTTTGAAATCCTGAACGCGCATAAGGCGGTGTTCCAAATGCGAATCTCCATAATACTCAGGTGCAATGAAAACACTGCACCTGACTTACCTAACTTCCACGTACTCTTGGTCACAAATTCTATTAAATTTTCTAATGAAGATATATAAATATATATATATATATATATATATATATATAAATAAAATCAAGACTGCGAAGAATATGAAGTGGAGATGGGCCGGTCACATAGCTAGACGAACAGATGGAAGGTGGACGACAAATGTACTACAATGGATTCCTAGAGAAAAGAAACGACCGAGACGACGTCCAAATGTAAGATGGGTAGATGAAATCAAGCGTTTTTCAGGAGCTACATGGATGAGGATATCAGCAGACCGAGATATGTGGAAAGAAAAGGGGGAGGCCTTCATCCAGCAGTGGATAGAAAACGGCTGAATATGATGATATACATATTTATAAAGAAAAAGTTATTTTTAAAATGCATCTATATTACTAAATTTCAATAAAACACCGCACCTAACATACCTAACCCCCACGTGCCCTTGCTCACATTTTTTCTTTTAAGTTTGTAATGTTCATTTATATAGGAAAAGTTATTTAAAAAAATCAAGAGCACACCAGGATTAGATCTCGGTTATCCTCGCTTTCGGACACTCTATCAATACGTCAAATTAGCAACTGGAAATCAGTCGCTTGTCAGTGTTATTTACTCTCTTGCCTAATATGTTTATGCCTTGCTATTTTCGTTTAGAGCACCATGCTTTCAGAACTTCAAAAACTGGACTAGAGATATAAATCTAGCATCCGTGGTGCATCAGAGGCGAAGGGCAAACTATCTAGGAAAGGCAATTGGAGGTATGGCCTTAGAGACACAGTGAGTGGTAGATTACTGTTTGTGTGACGTGAGTGTGTGTGTATATATATGGTCAAAAGATGACTCGTCGTAGAATGGAGCAGCTCTAACAACAATTTTCCACGTTTCATCGCAGAAGAATTGTGCCTTATTGCTAGTGCGGTTTATTATTCAGCGACACTGGTGCCCGTGTTGCACCGACTGCGTCCACAGTAAGGCACATATAGAGTCGATGGCTCCACGAAGGCACGACGCAATGACATGCTATATCCTGACGACCGGCCTGTGCTACAAGCCGCGAGGACAAACGGATTACGAGTATGTTTCTGGCGGATTAAACAGTCACATCCCAAACACTTGAGCACTAGCTGGCGGATGTTGCACAGACTCCAGTGTTCCCCCGAATAGGTCTACTCACCGTATGTATTGCTCCGGTCTCGGCAGACACCATGCGCGAATTTCGGGACAGGACTGTAGTCTCTCATATCTATGCTGTGCAGAGGCGAATGACAGTACAGTTTCTTTACAAACCAAATCCAGCTTCTGTCAGCAGAATCTTGGTTGCCGCAATTTCGTATCTCATGGTACTCTTGTACCACGCTGAGTGAAACTTGCGATTTCTTTTTTTCCCAAGTCGCTCCGGCATCAGATCTTGGGTGCTTTTGGATTAAATGCTCCTTTGCATCACCAACGATTTAACGGAAATGTGACCTCCCAACGGTACATCGAATATGTGCTGGAACCGGTTGTGGTCATTCTGGCGCAAGACCTGACAGTTACTACATTCCAGCAGGATAACCTGTGTCTGCATGTGACAAGTAATGGCCTAGCCTTCTGACTAGGCACAATCTTCATCTGCTGCCTTGGCCGTCTCGTTCGTCTGATCTCTCGCCGATTTTACAAGTCTGGTCCATGATTGCACGAACTCTCTGACGCCAGTGACCTTCTCCAGCTACAGTAGGTGATCTGTGGCATCGCGTTGAAGACGCATGATATGCAATTCCTCAGGAGGACGTTTAAGAGCCCATCCATTATTATCTCTCCGTCTTGCAGCCTTTCTTAACACCCACGGTGAACCCACAGGCTATACCCTTTGGCAGCTCTGTTCTGCTGTCAACACGGTTCTATGAATAGCACAGAGCGATAAGCTTATGAATATGCTACTTGAACCAAACGGTATCTACTGTCAAATTTAGGGCTGCTATCTCCTCTCCTTGCTGCATTTTAATGCAATCAGTTTCGAAATATAGTATTTATTATTTTTTTACACTTTATTAAAAAATACCGGGTTAGAGTTACTGGTCTCCCACCAGGAGCTTCCCAAGGCGGCGAACATGGGAATGTAGAAAAGACATGGTGGGTACAGGAAATATTCTGGGGCGGACCAAAACCAGTACTGCTGCCTTTGCAGTTAGTAGATGGATCTACAAACACTAGGGGAAGATAACCCCGAACAAAATGATCATGGTGAGAGGAAGCAGCATCACCATTACCACCCTGAGGCTGAAGATGAATGACATCGACAAGGCTCAGAGATGGACAGAAGACGATAACTTGAATGTCTACCTTTACTGCGAGGTCGTAGAGCTGAGAACTCTACACCGCTAAACATGTCAACAAATAGTAACAGATGGTTTATGGATTTTCCTGGGGTAAAATATTGTTGAGTTAATCTAGTCCCTCATTCGGATCTCCGGGCTGGGACTGCTTCAGGGGGCTCCAAGAACAGGATTAGGAACGAAGTTAAAATATGAACGTGGAACGTACGAACATTATACCAAACGGGCGCTCTTCAGGTGGCGGTACGCGACTCCGAGAAGTACGAGCTAGACATATTAGCGATACAAGAAGTTCGGTGGGAGGGTCAAGATAGCATCCAACAGGGCAAGTACACTTTCTACTACGGGGAATACAGCCTCACGATTTCGGAAAAGGATTCCTCATTAAGAACAGAGTCCTTAAGACGGTTCAGAATATAGAGTTCGTAAACGAAAGGCTATCGTACGTTACGTTACGTACTTCATTGGGCAACACGGTTTTATTAAACGTCTATGCTCCGACCGTTGTGGCTACTGATAAAAACAAATACATATTCTACGATGAGCTAGGAAGGCTGTTTGACCAATTACCGAAGTATAATTCAAAAATTGTGTTGGGTGATTTCAATGCAAAGTAGGGAGGGAAGGAAAATATAGACCTACTATAGGCAAATACAGAATTCACGAAAAGACTAACAACACAGAAAGACTGATAACTCTCGCGATTTCGAAGAAACTAATAGTAAAGAGCACGTACTATGAACACAAAGACATACACAAATACACATGGGTATCTCAGGACGGCAAAACTCTCAACAAGATCGATCACGTATTAGTAGACAGACGAAGACACTCAAACATAATTAACGTTAGGTCGTACTGAGGAGTGGAAGGTGACACCGACCATCAGTTACTGATCACAAAAGTAAGGGAAAAGTTATGAAACGCAAACAGAGAAAACAAGGGGCCAAAACAACTTAAATTCGAAGTGAAACGATTAAATAATCCGAGCATAAAAGCAGATTACCAACTCGAACTCTCAAATAGGTTCGAAATCCTAGCCGACTCGAGTAATAATAATTATGATACTAATAATGAAATTGATGTAAGTCAGATGTGGGTGGCAATTCGTGAAATAATTAAAAGCAAAGGAACTTGTAGGTGAGAAGAAACAACAGAAAAAAAACATGGTTTGATGAAGAATGCCTTAAGTTTCATGAAGAACGAAATCAAGCAAGGCAATGAAGACTAACTAATAAAAGCTAAGCAAATTTGAACCACTACAGTAACGCAAAACGAAACGTAACACTCGGATTCAGAAACAAAAAGCGAGAATAACTGACGTAGAAAGTTCAGGAGATAGAGGAAAACGGCAAGATAAATAGCATACGAGATCTATACAGAGGGGTAAACTCGTTAAGGAAAAGTTATCGGCCAAGGTTAGAAATGATTAGAAATGAACGTGGAGATATCCAGGCTAATCCGACTAAAATTGTCGATGTGTGGAAAAGTTATTTCTTAATGTACACAACGGGGAAGAAACAGAGGAATTTGAAATCCATACCGCAGAACCGTGGATTACCGAACCTAGCGAGATCGAGATCGTAATGGCGGTAAAGAAATTAAAACATTCCAAATCATCAGGAATGGACAATATTCTAGCCGAATTAATCATAGCAGGAGGAACGGCTGGAAGAACGGCTATTCAAGAAACTACATCAATTGATAAGTGCTTTTTGGAGAAAGGAGGAGCTACCAAAGGAATAAAAAACCTCAATAACAGTTCCGATTAACAAAAAAGGCGATAAATCGGACTATAATAATTACCGCGGAATCTCGTTACTTCCAACTTGTTACAATTCATTTAGTAATATTCTGCTAACACCTTTAAGTGTATACGTAGATTAAATAATTTGAGATCATCAATGTGGATATAGAAGAAATAGATCCACGTTGGACCAGATTTTTGCCTTAAGATAAATTTTGGACAAGAAACGAGAATACAGTGAGATGGTTCATCAGCTATTCATTGATTTTAAGAAAGCATATGATTCTATCAAAAGGGAAATGTTATACAGTATCCTAATACGATTTGGAATTCCGAAATAAATAGTTCAACTAGAGAAGATGTGTCTCAGCGACCCCATAAACAGAGTACTGATAGGTAATAATATGTCAGATAGTTTCAAGATTCGCGACGGATTGAAACAAGGCGATGCCTTGTCCCCAGTACTGTTTAACGTTGCGATATAATATGCGATTTTAAAAATTAAAGGGGACAAAAAGGGACTATCATTGAATGGTTTGAATCGACTGTTTGTATATGTGGATGATGTAGATTTAATAAGGGATGATATAGATGCCCTACAAAGCAACACCGATGTCTTAGTAGAAGCGTGTGATGAGATAGATCTACACGTAAACATAGATAAAACAAAATACGTGACAACAAGCCGAAACACAGGGAATGAAGGAAATAAAAATATAAGAATTACGGATGAGATCATAGAGAAAGTAAACAAATTTAAATACTTGGGAGCATACGTAACAAACAAAAATGAGGTCACAGAAGAAATAAAAAGTCGCTTATTATCGGGGAACGCATGTTTCTATTCAGTCCAGAAACTTCTAACATCGCGATTAATATCAAGGGAATTGAAATTAAAAATATACTTAACGGTTATTCTGCCGGTAATACTTTACGGTTGCGAAAGTTGGAGTACGACCCTAGCAGATGAACATAAATTACGTGTATTTGAAAATAAGGTTTTGAGAAAAGTATATGGGCCGAAACGCGACGAGATGACTGGAGAGTGATGGAGACTGCATAACGAAGAACTCCACGGACTGTACGATTCACCAGATGTAGGAATAATGAAATCGAGATGACTAAAGTGGGCAGGGCATGTAGCTCGGATGGGGGAAAAACGAAGATTATATTCTATCCTGGTTGGAAGGCCGGATTGAAGGAGACCATTGGGAAGACTGGGACGTCGTTGGGAGGACAATATTAGAATAGATCTTTGAGAAGTAGGTGTTTGTGATGAAAATTATCTTGACATTGCCCAGGATAGAATACAATGGCGAACGTTTGTTACTACGTCGATGAACTTGCGAGTTCAATAAGTCATAGAGTTAGTTAATTATTAAAAATTATAAGATTTGAAATACTTAGATATGCTTTTGAAACGCAGGCTAAATTATTAGGTGCAGTGGGGAAACAATGAAATTATGCAACCAAAGTATTATTTCTCTTATTTTAAGCATAGGATATGAAGTTCCTTTAAACAGTGTATTGAACATATTATCAAACGTACATTATCAACCGTGGTTTTGTTGTTAGCCTGCTGAGCAGCTAATTTGAAGATAAATTTAATTGTTCTGTGTTCAATGCCAATCACGGGAATAAAGTACTTTTTTTTAATTATGAGATTTGAGCTCTGGAGGTAGTGGTTTGTATTATATGGATGGTTTAAAGCATGAGTCAACCAACTCCACTTTCAGTGGATATTCATTTATTTGCAGTTTCTAGTTCACCATTTGCTAAATAATTTATGTTCTGAGAGCAAAAATATTGCTGCAGTTCCAATAAATTATTAAAACAGTAACCACATTTTCCTATTTAGTACAAACTTTTATGGGAAGCATACAAATTTTATCCTTTCTTTTCTCTAATACTTCGTTCATGGCGCTGGGTTTCCTCTGGCTTTAGACTATCCACAGGATGGTGTGTGTGGCGAAGAGGAATTTGCATATTAAAATTCATTTAGATTTAAACACGTTAAGTATCATCTTAAAAGCTCACATAACTGTGAAGCAATAATTAAAATGTGAAACATTAAGGTTCCAACTTTTGAAACGGGTTTTAATTCTTGGTATGGCAGGATTTTTTCGAATTATTATCATCTTTATTTAATGTTATCTTTTCATTGCAGCCATGGTTATGTTATGTTTCTAGTATTATTATATGATACATATTCCTTTCCATTCAAAGAAAGGAAAAAAACGAAACAGATGAATAATTATGTATATGATCCTTTCAGACTGGATGATACATATAGATTTTTTTAGTTTAACACTGCTACGAAAAATATGGAATAAACAAAATACTTCGTTTCAAATTTTGAACTGATGTTTACCAAGAGTACCTTGCAGTGTATTTTGTGTAATGCTACCCTCACATTGATTTCTTTTCTATTATTTTCTATTATATTGCCATACACTGTTAACGAGTTTTGAAAATGTTTCAAACAGCGCGTTACCTTTCGCCTTATATTCAGTACGGAATGTACACTGGTAGCTAGTTTGATTCACGAAACCAGTTTAGATGATTAGTTTTACGGGGACCGAGACTTGCTGTACGTAGATAGAACTGGAGTAGAGGTAGCGAGTTACGTAGTTTTCCTGTGAATATGATATTATTTGATAAAAGAAGTTTAACTCGACAAAGGAACCAAAATGATGAGCCAATTCAAGAATTGGTCTGAGTTATTTCATTTGCCCCTCTTTGCTTTCCAATCAAATATACCCTGAGGAAGAAAATCATTTACTTTAATGCCGACATGGTGTTTATATTGAAGTAAACTCAGAATTAAGTTTATTTCTCAAGCAGAAGGCAGGGAGGTATTCGTTATTTACTTTAATATTACTTATACAGTATGAAGAATGAATTTTATTAAATATGAACACGTAAATTTTGCCTAAGAGTTGTAAATTAAATGTTGTTTCAAAAGCATCTGCTTAAAACCTGTGAAGTAGGTGTGGTGTAAGAATAAGTGGGCTCAATGTTGTATGCTGTTAAACAAGTATTTTGCCGAACAACAGCAGATAAATGACATGTTATCGCAGATGATAATCACGGGAATTATCTACGTTAGAACAATTGAATTTTCCCTTACCTTTCATACCTTTCATCACAACACTATGTATATTTCATACTATCATGCAAGACTTTTTTTTGGCGGAATATGTCTTTCATCTATTTGTTAAACCTCTGTTAAGAAACAAAAGTGAGGACAACCTTCCGAGTATACATCGCTACTTTCTACACAGGAAATAACTATTAAAATTGATATACAAGATGTTCTCTTATAGTTTTAAACTTACGTGCGAAGATATTAGGGAAGGAAACGTAACATATTGAAGAATATAGACTCAATTTTCTGTCGCCAACTTTATATTTATTTTGACGTAAAGACGTCCAGTTCTTAACATTGAGACATTATTAATTTTATCATGTGGTAAACTTCATTATTTCACTGAAAAATATCAGGCATATTCCTAAGTCTTGGAGGAACACATTTCCTGAGCAATTTGCCTGGGGCCATTAATGATTTACAAAATATTATGTGTGTCAGCTGAAATGCGGTTCCACCTTTTCATTTTGCGTATATGCACTTAACAAATGGCACATTATAGTGACTGTAGCTACTCTTGCTTTTGTGTTATCACAGCCATGCTTTGAATTAATTATATCTTTCTACAGCAAAGCATAATATTTCTGCAATCCTTAAAGGAATATCAGTGCTGGATTTTCTTCTCTGTAATGACTAGTTTGGGTTGTTTAGTACTGTCAGCCCAACAAACCATGAAACCAAAACGTACACATTTTGAATGCAGGTTGAATGTGAAGGTTTAGAATTAAGCTTGTTTACCAGTTTCACGAAATATTAGAAATACACAAACAATATCCTGTTTGCAAGGCAGTTTAATTTTAGATTGATAAATGTTATGTCTTCTTCGTGCTCAGGCAAGATATAACGTGCAGTTACATGTTGTTAACAATATGTGTGGTATTCCTCTAACTTTCGTCACACCTTGACGTTTAACTTTTTTCTCTTGTGGAAGCGTGTTTTCATTGTATTGTGATCCACCATTTGATCAGGCGAGAAAGTTTTTTTTTAAAATTTAGTTTTTGAGTCTTCTGTGAGTAAAAATAGATCGGGGATACAATATTTTGGAAGCAGAAAAAATCTATTTTTTATTTATATCCTCTTAGAACCCTTCTTGAGTGATATCTTCAAAATACTTATGCATCGCCGAGAAATAACAAATGTAGCGAGGAGCCTAATTTCAGTTCATTCGACTACTGGTTGCGGAAACATATATATGTCTGATACGGAAAGATATAATAGAAATGAATAAAAAGGAGTACCAGTGAAAAGTATTTGCAGCGATTACATTATTTTTTTTTAAATCTCCAGATACAGCCATATACTGATTATTTAACACTGGATATATTAACACTGGAAATAATTTTAAAAGGAATTCATGAGTCTGGGCTTATTCAAGGTAGCATCTCAGAATGTTGATATGGCGGGCAAAAGCTGTGGAAAATTTGAAGCAACATTGCCGTCACAGAGAACTAAACTCGAGTCTGTCCTATTACAGCCCGAACATTCAACCAAATGTTTTATCTCGTCCAAATGTGCATTGAAGTGGCAAAAGTCGTGGAATATTTACCTAATGACGTGCAGGATCCTCTTGAACATGACATAGTGCCGTGACCTGTCGTGGTAGAGGCGCGTCAAGACGCTGATAGTCAGCTGTAGGGATATGCATCTATGCTGTCTCAATTTCGTCTACAATTGGGTGGTTGTTGAAGGTGAAGAATCCTGAGCACGAGTAGCTCCTTCAATTATATAACACATGTGCTCGAAAGGATTCGACTCAGGCAATCTGGGAGCAAGGCAAATCATGCGTTGGAAGTTGTTACAATTTTAGTAAACCAGTCCCGCAACATTTCTTGCCGTGATATAACGCATTTCGTCCTGAAAAATACCACTGTTGCAGGTTACACGAAGCCAATTAAGAGTTGGAGGTGAACATTGCCCGGTCAGTGTCAGGTTCCAGCGGACGAGAGGACCCAAACCACGCCAGGGGAACAAGACACACTCCATGACGGAGCCAGCAGCAGCTTGCACAGTGCTTGTTGACAACTTGAGTTCATGGTCGTATTGCGTCCGCCCCTAGCAATTGAGAAAGTGACTCATCTGACCACGTTACACGTTGCAAGTCCTCTAAATTGCAATTCACGTGTTCCCGAGCCCATGCGACCGTTCCCGATGGGAAACGATTAGTAATGGCATGTGTGCCGGTCTTCAGCTGCAATGTTCCCTAAAGACAAAATTGCGCTGCACTGATCTCTGAAACATGTTCCTGGCACATATTGCATTGATTCTAACTGTCCGTTGCCGTTGTGTTGCTTGCCTGTTTGCCCGAGTGAGTGTGCACAGACGTAGCCGTTTGCGGTCAGTTAGTACCCGTGGATGGTAAACTACCTGATTCCTAATGGATCGCAATTCCTTTAATGTGATACTCACGGTCTACCCTTGACACTACGGAGTGAGTAAGGTTCAACACGTTCGAAATTGTATGATCCATTCATCTAGCATGAACTATCATCCGGCGTTCAAACAATGTTAATTTCCGTCGGACTGCTATCGGCACAGTACACGAGGTTTCACTGCACTCACAAAAGACCAACTGACCACACTGCAACTGCTTTGCGCCGGTCGACCTCTTTGCCGCGATGTTACCACGCCGTTAACTAGTTCCTCCCACTATCCAACGACCCTTGGATTTTCACTGTATAGTAACAGAGAGAGTTGGAGCAAGGGCTTGCCATGATTTTCAGTTTAGAGGTTGTGAATCCAAGTGAGGGTCTGTAAGTAGAGCATTGCAGGATTTTCACGGTTTTTACAGTAAACACATTAAAGTTAGGGGTGTGTACTCGACAATTTTGAGGGAGGATTTGGAGGTTTGGCAGAACTGTAGATTTAACTCAAAGCATTGAATTAGATCGGTGAAGAAATAATGTTATGCATCACATTTCGGTGCAATGCAGAAATTTAAAAAAAAATGCAGAACGTTGCTACAGTAGCAGAGGCGCGAGCATTTCTCTGAATTGAAAGCTCAGTAGCGGAGTTTACAAAACGGTCAGTGTAGTCGACCAGTTAAACACAATTGTATTTCGACTACACGATCAGGGGTTTGAATCCCACCTCGGTGATGCATATTTGTATCCGTGATATTAACTTTGAATTAAGGGAGAACAATTTAACCAAGTTTATAATAGTATACAAAGTTGAACAAGTAAAGACCGCTAAGGGCAAACGAAGTTTTAAAACGGCCAAGGTGCTTAAGGCAGTTGCTTGCTATTATTTGATACCCATGTGCATGAATTCGAATCCACGAACTCTCATATCTTTTCACTTTTTCTCAGCTACGTCGGAACAATCAACATTTGTTCTATACCAGTAGTAAATGAAGATTACATTCAAAGTAACAGAAATTATGGTGGCATTATTTAGCACATGCAAATGTTCTAATAATGAAGAGGGAAACAGGAATCAAAACTGTTACTAAAAATCTTTAGTAAGAATTTTAGGAAGTTCGAACTACTGAGCTTCTAAGGGCGGGAACTACAATTTCTGGTAAAATCTGTTCCGAACCACACCGTACAATAAAACCCCACGGACTTGAATTTGTGATATTTTTTTTTCTTAAATATAAATTATGTCCAGTTATATCACCCAGTACATGTAACCTCGTACCCTGGTATATCTAGCGTGTGTGTAGTCATAATTGCAAATAAGACATATCTGTGTTTTATATAATAAATTCAAAGTACACGTCAATTCATGTTATTATTTTTCACTTCGTGCATAACATTCTAGCTGAATTGTGTAGTAGTCATTTTTGCGAACCACTGTATCGACACACTTCTTTACTAGCGTACCCCTCCAACACACACACACACACACAAATGTGTTACATAGCTTCAATCTCCCGAATTAATCTTTGGTGATTAATGCCATTGCTATTTTTCTCTTCTGTTTTCAGGGTACAGAATAGTTACAGTATGCATAAAAGTCGGAATAAACTGTTATTTCTAGAATAAGCATGTATGCAGCGTTACCCATAATTTTTACATTTTGGTGCACGTGGCCACCGGTTCGAGTCGTTGAAGATCTATTGAACGGAGTGATCCTGAAACCACTTAATGGGAATCTGGAGGTTCAGTCTTTTGAAGCCTCATAGTTTGTTTCAGCGGTTCGTAACAACGTTCTGACTTATGGTGTTCAGTAATATATTAGTTTCAGAGAAATTACTGAATATCAGGCCAAAAGTTTGACCTGATATAGCTGTGAAATTACGTATATTTCAAATTTTCTTCAAATGAACTTTTTTCTTGTTTTGATGTAAATACTCACCTCTCGAAGTTTACATTATTGTGTGCTTGCTTTAATAATCAATTTCATGCTTTGTCAATTACATTCTTGTATTTTGGTGATTTCGATCATCCTCTATTTCAGAAATATTCCGGAATCCCATACTTTCTTTGGGGATTTCTTGCGCGCCCATTGAGAAATTTTGAAATCTGTGTTTTAAAATAGATCACATGTAAATTATTTGACGATACCACACCACATAAGTAGTGTTTGTGTCTGACGACGCTACAGTAGTATTTGTGGTGTCAGCAATATGAATATCTAAAATGCATTTTCATATGCTTTTGTTAACATGTAGTTTTAAGAAGTTGTCATAGGAATGTTCGTCTTGTTTTGGTGTGAGGAATCCCCTCCAGAAATTTCCCTGTGCAGGTTGAACACACCCTGAATGTACAGACCGATTCTTAAAAAAAAAGGAAGTAGGTCGTAACGCAGCAACTAGTATTCAGAAATCTTTGGATCTAGAAAACGTTCATACAAAAGATGGTTCTGAAAGATGCTCAAAATTTCATGTTTGTTTCAAGGAAATCAAATTCAACCATTGTTTCTATTTAAAGTTTAGAAATTGCTCTCCGTACCAGTGTTACACCCACTATTTACGAATGTTTACCGTCTCATTCTGCATATGAAATTTAGCAATTCACTTTAGTTTCGATACTTTATTAACTAATACTCTTGAATAACAGCATCTGAACAGTCACGAAAAACCTTTACATTATGTTATTTTTGTCCACAAATTTGTTCTTTTTGCTGCCAAATGGTATGAGCTAACGAAAAGTGTTCCCTCTAAAAGGTTGGCCAAAATGTACCGCTTATTTTAATGGAAGCAGAATCCGGATCTATTTACATTAAAAGTTATTCCCTCATAGAGTGATATCAGAGGCATCACCATATGACTTTGATATGAAGAGTTCTTGTTTTAAAGAATAATGAGCACTAGGAGCTGCGATATGACCCATTACCTTTTTAAATAATAACCCTGTATAAAATTATCAATTGATCTTTATATTATATTATTAAAGAATAAACTGAAGTCAATACGCATCCTCTTACTCTATATTAATTTCAGGCCACATTCAAGCAGGAACCTTGTTTGTTTCTTTTCTTTTCCTTTCCCCTCAAACATTGATGAGATATTAGCTAATTCACAACAACATAACACATAAACATAACACTATTTTTCGTTTTAGAGTGGCAAACAACATTATTGACAACACAAGCTGAATGTTATATGCGCTTGAGGCAGAAACCCTTGACAGCCCTTCCACGCTAAAATCAGGAGAGAAAACAATCGGGTGGCGAGAGTTTATAGTGTGGTTTGTGGAAGTGGAGGGGGGGAGGAACAGATAGAGTCCCAGTTCAGAATTGACTAAGGGAAACTTTCGTGCAGGTGGGCGACCTACGTAGCCGATTTTGCATTTCAGGTATTAAATTCGCTCATTGTAAGATGTCGTTATGGGTGGAAGACATCTTGAATTGTAAGAGTTACCCAAGTATGGCATGAGCCGTTTCATCATGTGTTATCGTCTTAAAATAATATCTCGTTAAAAGTTATCATAATTTCAATAAATTAAAATCAAAATATTGGTTGTGCCATATTACATGATTCAGTCATATTGTGCATTTAACCAATGCTTTGAACAATAATGTTATCGGCGGAAAGAGCGTTAAATTGTGAGATTTTCTTACGAGAGACAAGGTGTCAACAGCTATTTTGGTCGAAAAAAAAAACTCTACTTAAATTTATCAACGATGAAAATCAATTGGTTCCAAACCTTTATGTGTGTCACTTGACATATTCGCATTTATTGCACAATGTCTTGAAAGTCCCGTCATAGGCGGATGTCATATTGAATTGTGGTTGTTATTCAAGGGTGACAAGCTGTAACCATCCTTTTTAATGTGAAATATATTATATGCAAAAGTTATCAATAATAAAAAGAAGTTTATATTAAGATTTTTTTTAAAGATAAAGTCATCATTTCACTGACGAACTGGTAATAAACCTCGTTAGTTCTATATGTTGGCTTTGCCATGTGTGTAGTATGAATATTAGTTTATTTATAATAAAATACAATGAATCAAACTTACATTGCTCCAGGTTGCCAAACAGGGAATATTTTTAAGAGGTTCTGGTTCGTGCAATGACAATGACGAAGTTGACAATGACGAAGTTGTCTAAAATTATATTTTATGTCATCAAGATTTACAGAGGAGGGAAACTGCACGGCAATCTTTTGTTTCAAATCTTTTCCCGATGTAAGAGAAAAACTGAGAGGGAGTTTTAAGGGTTTAGTGGGATTGCAAAATGTCAGGAAGTTTATTATCGCCCATTTGTTTGCAAATGGATACTATTTGCTTGGTATTAAGAGACATTGAACCCAGCAGAGATGACACCGCCCGTTCTCCTCCACTCTTATTTACTCCTGTTATATCTGTTGTCCGAGAGGTTTGAGTATTACAAGGTCATAGTATTAAATCGGAGGGGTCAGGTGTTAGCTTTTGCGTAATGAACGTTTAGGTAACTGGTAGTAATTGATGGAAGTTCTCATTTCTTCCCACCTAGTCTGTAATAAAATTGGGGGATTAAGGATAAGATGTGTTACTTCCAGTTTGAAAAAGAAGAGAAATCAGAATCAAAAACATGAGTGAGTCGTTCAGTACCAGTCTGTGCATAAACCGAACAGCTCAAAAATAGGCTTCTAGACATATGTATTACCTTTCACAATTTATAGACAGGAACTCTGGGGTAAGATATGTGTAACAGGTTGCGTGTCGTTCATTTATGGGAATGGTGGAAGACGTCGTGTGAATAATCACATGAAACCAAACTGCGCAGAACATTCCTAGTGAACTTGATGGATAATGATTCTTTTTTCTGAAGTAAGTGTGCTGGAAATTGTGATTTAGTGGTCTAATTTTTCCGTTTACAAATGAAAGGATTCTAATCCCATTTTAGCAATTGTATTTGTAGGTATTGAATCATAAAGCTGCTTAAAACTAACTCAATATACAACGAAAAAGATCCACAAGTGTAAACTGTAGAAAGTTAAATGTTTGTTGCTAAAATATTATTTGTATTTTGAAAGCACTAATTACATTCTTTTTACCTCTTTTTGTCTAGGTGAGAGGCAACAGACACCAGTGAGGAACGTATGCAGATATAATTGATGTTGATATGCGGATGTTTATGACGCACAAAATATATGAACAGAATAAATGTTTAAAATTAGAAAGCTGTTTTAAGAATGTTATTTTTTTTGTATTATGTATATTACTTCTTCTGCGTGGACGTATACGTCTATCTTACATGCCTGCTTCCAGAACAACATATTGTACAATTCATTAGTGTGGGGCAAAAAATTAGCATTTTGTCGCCAGAAATATAAAACCTCTATTTGGCATTTTAAAAACGTTATGTTTTGGTACCAAGTTATAGCTCTGTGAACTGTGCACACTTTAGAAAAGTGCCCTATTTTAATACATTTTTTTTAGATGTAACAACTTTTCAACGCCTAAATTGTATTCCAGACTGTAGCCCAGAAACCAGGTTTCTTTGTACTAGTAAAAAATCATGTTTTGCTACGTAGGGGTCTTTTCAGTTTTGACGACAATATATTACATTTTGCGTCTCTCTTCCTAAGTAATCTACACTTCAGAAATATCCTAAAAATATCTTCTGATTACAAAAATCGACAAGTAAATACTCAGACGGGTAGACGGCATGAGATGACTAATATACACATTGGAAAGCAAGCGGGACAATCAGAGAACTCGTAAAGGTTCATTACATATTCATTACGTTATATGTACCTCATTACTCAGGGAAAATGCTATGATGACATACGAACAGATGAAACACCAATGAAAAATACTGATGAAGTACATGAGCGAATAGCCGCAAAAACTTACACTTCATCAAATAGTTATCTAGAGATAACACAAACAAATTACTTGAACTTACTTTTTAATAATACAACTGATCAAAAGTGAAGCATTGAACATGTAAGGATTAGAGAATAGAAGCTCTGCTCCTTCGGTTCCCTTTTAATAGGTTCTTTTGGATCAAAACATCAAAATCAGTCGGAAAATGAAGTGAGAAGTTTAATGACAATATAAAGTCGAAGTTTAAAGCTTTTATCACTTAAAATCTATAAACAAATAACTAACTAGTTTATAGACGATAAATTCAAATTTATATATTTCTGTTTTGATGCACATATATTTTAGATTATATACAACCAGCTTTCAAAGACGCGATAAAACTTTATTCTCTCATCGTTTGTTCAATTAACACTAATGATTGGCGTATGCTCATGTCTTACAAGGAACATACTTGAGTGCGAGGTTGCAAATGTCCAATGGTGTTGACGACGTTCGAATTCCCACATATCATCTACCATGCTAGCTCGATATAGGCTGACAAATGGTAAAAGGAGGCAGAGCGATAACTTGCCCATGGCTGGTAACAATAACTGGTAACGATAACTCTTAATTTCTGGTTGGAGTACATAAATTATATCGTATTAGAGGAAACCTACTTGCAAGTGTTCGACATTAATTTTCATAGTCCTAGATATAACTGGACAAATGAAAAATCTAGATGCCTAGTTTCTCTTACTTCAAAATTTATTGTTGCAACATCTGTAATTACGCCCTAAAGATAACCAGTTTCACGATAACTTTCACAACAGACTGGTAGGCATTAGGTTGCATGCACTTTCCATGAGTTATCGTACCATCGTTATGCAAATATTATTATTTGTGCATTTGATCGGAGTAGATACCTAGCTGATCGCCTACAATGTTTTTTTTTAATTCCCAATGTGTTCACATTTGATCTTTCTAGATAACGTTTGTGATCACTGTGGTACACCTTTTTTTCATTCGATGTTTATGAGGACAAAAAATAAGATATTTGATAATGCATAGTATTTTCTGTAGTTTGGTTTCAAACAAAATTACTTCCTACAACGTGAATATTGTTTTACTCATTGATGGGTGTGTAAATCATAAAGAGAATAGCACAAAATCTAAATTACTGTTAAAGCTCATAGACAGTTTCCGATTTAAAACTATTAAGAACTAGTTTCCTGTTCGTGCATAGTTATACCTCCCCTGTGACGTGAAAGAGACTATAGCTGTATCAAGAGATTAATTCGCAAAAGTGGGATCATATATACAATGTTGCAGTAAAGATAAAAATATTATCGAAGTAAGTGCGCCGTAAAAGACATGCAAATATACGATTTTTATTTAGAATTTGGTGGCTCAAAAAGTACAAGGAAACCTGCAAGAGCGAAGAAACAAGGGACTCGTGTTCAGCCGAAAAGCTCCATTTCAAGTTGTAAGATATAGAGGCATTGAATACAATGTAATTGTTTCTTCTATTAAGATCAATATGGAACCTAAACATTTCCTAATTAATTTAGATATGAAGACGTGCTCAATCCATTGATTTGATTTGACAAGAGATCAATTTAAGAGTTCAGAATTAGGAATGTGTAGGCCCGCACATCAAATAAACCTTTGCTTATACCAGACGGTCTGTGCATAGCTTGCTTAAAAGGCCCTTCAAACAGATGGTATTCTTATCCTCCATTTTTAGAATATGAAAAAAACACTCTCTTTTCCAGTGGTCTTTACATAAATTAATCTTATTTCTAAAACAATAGGACGAGAGTTCTCGTGCCACTTGTAGTTAGTGCACGCGTCTGATTTGACCAGTAAGTTTGAAAAACTAAACTTGATCAGACTAACTTAAAAATTTAAAATATGGCTAGTATACGACTGCAATGTGAGTTATAAGTTATTCATGCAAACTTCTTTCTCACAAGAGTTAGTTTGCTATTCATTTGCTTTTACCACATCATTAATAACTTGATGTTTGCAATATAAGAGATAAACTTACAACAAATGCTATTCTCCATTCAACAACAATTCTAATATTAGGAAACATTTTATAATTCACTGTTTGATGTATAATTATCTTAATATTCTTCAAAGTTCGTAGCCACAATATTTCTTTTGTATATTATATCGCATCCATTTCATTTTCCAATATTTTCTATCTCTTTTATTTATTGGCATTCTGTTATACCAGAAGATTTGTGGTCTACTATTGTTTTCCTGTAAAGCAATTTACCCCGCTTATTATTAGATTATCATCAACCTTCTTTGATTAAATAAGAAATTATTGCACTCATTAACGGTATAATGTACCTTGTGAAATGAGTCTGATAATACTATTGAACATATGCGAATATTTGTGTTAAAAGTAAAGAAAAAATTTCTGTATGACTTCTTCATATTTCATGTATCATTCACCATAGTATTATGTCTACAGGGTGGAAAATATTCGTTAACAAAACTCTAGGAACGAACAGTTCTCATCAAAATAAGTCAAATATGTATCTTTGTAATCTGTAGAATTCTGTTTAGTTTTGGAGCTACAGACTGCTGAAAGTGTGCGAAAATGGAATGTATAACTTGATATTTCCAATACCATTAACACTAGGACTGACGGGGCAGGTACCAGCCTTCTCTATCCAGAAATACGTATTTGAATATTGTGCGATGACTACCCAAGGGATTCCCCAAAGAAACTAAATGATTCCAAGATATTCTCTGAAATAAAAGTAGGCCGAAATATGCATGACTTGACGACTTTCCTGCAGGAAACAATAATTATTTTGCGTTAAGTCGATATCACAAACAGATTCCATTTGATAATGGATTTTTATGAGAAGAATCGTGGGTGCATAATCAACAGAGTCAGGGCTATTCCCTGAATTACTATACATTCAACGAACTATTGAGTTATTTGTTGTCAGTGAGAGGGAATGTCATTGCAAACCTGGATGGCGATGATTAATCATACAAACAGTGCTGTGTAGGGTGATAGACGACCGCAATTGTTAGGTGGTCATAAATGTCAGGCCATGATACACTGTTAGAGTTTCGCGTTTTCTGAGTTCCGGCTGGGAATCAACTTTCTGCAATTTGAAGTCACAAAGGAAAGCTTAATGAAAGCAAGATAGGATAAGCTTGTTCATTGCTAAAACAACCCATCAATGCATTTCTTAAATCATGACATGGGAATGTCAAACTTATTAATAATTACGAATGAAAAAGGAAATAAATAAGACACGTATGAATTCAGTTGACATAAGGTGCACAATATTCCAAACACATTTACATTTAATCATCATCATCCTTTTTTACTGTTGCATTAGGGAATCTGAAAATTTTGGGAACTGCCTACTTATCACGCAAAAAGTTAAACGGGAGTGGCGAAGTGTGGTTGCGATTTAAGTTAAAAGTTCAAATATTGAAATTTAAAGCAAGTGACTGTAAAGGAAGATTTGCGTAACTCCAAAACAACAAGTTCTAAATCATTTGCATTTTGTGAAAGAAGCTACCACGTGTGTTTGGGTATAACAGAGATGTAAAACTTTATTATTTTTACAGATTATTACTTTAAAATATTATTTGCAGATTCAGGAGATCAAATGAAGTTGATAGATACCAATATTAAAATAAATACATCAAACATGTCTTAGTCCAGAAATATAGGTTTCGGTTAGTAAACGTTGGGTATAACTAATACATTATTTTAGGCGCCTTTCTAGAGATCTGCTCGTCTCCATGTGGATGTACTTAGCCGAAACTGTTCCACACGCAGGTTCGATCTTTTAATTGAATGTATCTTTGGTACATACTATTCATATGCGTATACTTTCAATCGAAATAAGGCTTTGCGTTACCAGCCACATTCCTTTCCTTGGAAAATTGATGTCCCGCAAAATTTTCTACCAGACTTGTTCCGGATTTAGGCATGACTGTTTTCTCAGCAATGTAATTTGAAAGGCAAACATGTGAATGCTTCTTTTTTCTGTCAAATTTCATATTCCGGCTACTTCTACAAGTTTAACACAAAATTGTTAATGTTTACACTTTAAATCACAGCTGTACGACCCAACATGACGGCCTCTCCCAAGTTCTAAAAAAAATAAAAATAAAATCTTCCCTCGAAACTTATTTCTCCAAATCTCCATAGTGGAACTCTCAACTTAAAAAGGCAACCACATTTCGCCATTCTCGTTTAACATGTTTTCCTGATGAATTGTCATATCTCAACATTTTTTCACATTCTATATATCAACCGTACAAATACATGAGGACGATAGACGAAAATGTGTTTGGAATATTGTGGACTTTATGTAATCTGAATTAAAACTTATTCAATTCTTCTTTAATTCAACTGAATTAAATTATTTCATTATTCAGGAATATTAATAGCTCGGTGACATTTCTTTATCATTTCCAAAAACCTACAAACTTTATATTTATTGGTCATTTTAATAACCATATCCCATTACTCTTCCATTAAGCATTTGTCTTGTGAATTCCAGTTACACAAAGTTGATTCCCAGCAGGGACTCAAAGGCGGAACTCTAGCTATGACTCATGACCTAACATATGTGATAACCTGACCACTGCTGTCGTCTATTACTCTACACAGCACTGTTTGCATAATTAATCATCGCCATTCAGGTTTCCAATAACATTCCCTCTCATTTATAACAAATAAATCAATATTTCGTTGAATATATGGCAGTTCAGACATTAGCTCTGATTCCTGTTGGTTATGTAACCAGGATTTAAAAAAAAATCGCTTGTCAAATGGAATGTTTGTGATTTCGACTTAGAGCAAACGAATTATTGTTACCTGCAGGAAAGTAGTCATGTACATGCTTATTTCGTCCTATCTTTACTTCAGATAACTTCGTGAAATCCCTTAGTTCCTACAGGGAATCCCTTGCACAACCATCACACAATTTCAAAATATGCCTTTCTGGATCGACGAAATTGAGGGTGCCCGTAGTTCTTGTGCTAATGCTATTGCAAATATCAGGCTTTATATTTCATTTTCCCACGCTTTCAGCAGCCTGTAGCTCGCAAAATAAATGAAATTCGAGAAATTACAAACACGTTTTTTCCTTATTTTGATTATATATATTTGTTCCTAGAGTTTTGTCAATGAATTTTTGTCCACCTTGTATATATACGCTTAATTTCCTGCAATGATGGATATATTAATCTGTTAAAATAATCTCAGATATGTTCAACACTGAGTTACTTCTAAGTTATTTGCTAATTCATCATATTTTTCTTTTGAACATTACAAAATTTGAACGTTCTCCATATTTTAATTGTTATTATTAAATCTTACATTCTCGTCATTTCTGCTGTGTTTGTGTATATATCAGAATCCTGTGTATACACTATATACTATATAAAGTCCCTCAAGAGGGACAAGCTATTTTACAATTTAATTCTCTATTGCAAATTTAATTTCTGTAATTTTCTGTGTAATAACACATGTTGTTGTAAATTTTCTACACTCTTATGATAATATTTTTTTTTTTCCTTTAACTCGTGATAACTTCAGTTTACGTTTTACTTCCACATACATCTAACTTGCGTTAATTCAACTAATTCTGACATGAAAACTAAATATGTCAAGTTTAGAAATATTTGTTCATGAGTGAACCTATAGCTTTCACTTACAATGTTGTTTTAATAATGAGCAGTATCTATTGTAGGTTTACTCCATATTATATAGTCTTTACTGCACAATGTTCTCAAAATCCGTCCCACCTCATGGTTGTATCTCCCAACAGGATTAATTTAACTATGCATGTGTATATGTCTGATATTATGATCTTGGGTAAAGGCTTTCCTTTCATTACTTTAACCTGTTTATCATTATCTGAAATATTTTTTTCTAGGTAACCTGTTATGCTTGCAGAACTCCTGAAGGCTCTTAAGTATCTGTAAAGAATTTGCTTTCTTCAAAGCATAAAACATCGTAAATTTAAATGCTACAGCTGCCATGAAGAATAACAATTCGAATCCATTAATCAACTTTTCGATATTATATAACGGAACCAATATTTAGTTGTACATTTCTTAATATTTGCCTCGCTGTCTTCGACTTCTTCCAGTATTGGGTTTACTTTCCATGCACGAGGCAGAGTCTCTTATCCTAATTCTAACATTTTTCAGTTTATTGCAATGTATATATTTTCTCATGGTTATCTAAGCGTTCTAATGTCATTATGTCCAAAATCATCATCGAAGAATCTTAATTAATTACTTGTAATCTGCTGTACCAAGATCTTCCATCTAGGCTGTGGTTTAGGTTTAGTCATTATTTGTCTTGCTACATAACTAAACATTATATTCCTCCTTTTCAAAAGTTCAACTATTGACTTATAAAATTCTATATCTTCATACTTCATCTTCTGCTTTTCAGTTTATAATAGAGTAGGACCACTATAAATGTAATCGTCTGAAATTCCCATAGGTGCCTTGCTCAAAATATTAGCTATCTGCTTGTTATCCCCCGAGTGCAGAGATGGACAGAGGACGACATCTTGAATGTCTGCCTTTACTGCTAGGTCGTAGAGCTGACAACTCTACACCGCTAAAACGTGTCAAGAAATAGCAACAGATGGTTCATGGATTTATTTATTTATTTAATTGTATTTTATACCAACAAAAATGGCAATTTGTAAGTACAATACATATTAAAATTACATAATTTACAATGAATATACACATTTCCTCTCCACAACTATTGTCCTTTGAATTAGTAAAATAACATTTGTTTGTGATAGCAATTTTTGTTTATATATCACTTTTCATTCCTTGATATGTGGACAGGACAATGGGTTTTCACACGCATGAGGCAAATTGTCATAAAAAAGGCCAATAGTCTGCATGGATTGCACATTTCAACTCTTGAAAGTCTATATTTTTCTTAAGATTTATGTTTGGGCGCTAGTTATACAGAGGAGGAACAGCAGTAGGCACATCTAACGATTTGACACGACGTGGAATATCAGACCATTCATCACTGAACTGAAGCTTGTACTCTATACTTTCTGTGGGTTTGTACCTTAATGCACGAATATTAGTTACTACAGGATCTCCAGCTACTTTTCCTGGGTGAATACTACTGTAAAAGAAAAGATTTGAATAATCCTTGAAAGACTGGTACTGTAATGAAATAATCGTATATGGTGAAGGGTTGTTTCTAGCAGTTTCTATAACATCTATGTAAGAAGCAGGAACGGACATATTTTTATTTAAGTCGCCTCTCTATTAAGCTATGTTCTGAATCCACTTCCATTTGTGTGTGGCCAGGTTCTGGAAACTTCTGTGTAATGTAAATTTTGAGGGTCATTAAGAAGAGAAGTAGTGCATTGGAAAGTACCACATTCCTATTTTCATATCCACACCCATCACTGAATAGTATTATTTCTGTCGTATCATGTGTAGTTTGAAGTACATGGATTGAAACCTGAGTGTAAATTGAGGCAAATACTTCAACTGATAGACCTCCTCGGCTCTGGTCCCACACAAAACATACTGCTGAATGAGTTGCTAAGTCAAACGTTGTAAAATTATGTACTTTAAGCTTTATTTTATAGTGTGCTAAAGACACATCTAATTTTGGAGATACAAGAACTTTCTGAAGATCTACACAATACACTTTTATGGAAGGATCAGTTAAATCATTTCCTTTATCTTTCTTTTTCTCATCTCTTGCTTGCTCCTTTCTTTGTTGATGTAGCTTGTAGTCATCTTCCGATACATTTTCAGATGAAAACGAAACACAAATATCACATTGATCTTTGTTATGTTGATAGATACGTAAATTCGTTATATTAAACTCTCTGTGAAATGCAAACCACGAAACAGAATTTACACCATCCTGCGAAGCTTTTGTCTTATATTCCGAGTACAGATGCCGTGTTGATGTCCAGTCTGGCTGAAGAAATAATTTTGATGTTGATGCTCTGCATTAATGTGATTCCATCTTTGGAAGATTTGCTAGGTAGGTTTTTAGATATTGAACTGAAGGACTAACTATTTCTTTTGATGTTGTTTTCTTTAGCATTACTACACCTACGGTACCTAGAACCCAGTTTCTAACACTTTTCTCACCCACATTCAATGTTGATGAACATGGTTTTACACACTGGGAGTTTACTCTTATTTTTGCGAAGAAAATAATTAAAAGTTACATTCTTTCGTGATGTGTTTGCATCATGTTCTTTTCTTTGGAGATGAGCATTCAATCAAATAATTTATGTAAACTTTCCTTTGCTCCCACGACAAGTCACTCCAAAACTTTTTAAATATATTTTCCCTATCATCATCTTTAAACTGAGAACACTTAAACTTTTTACATTTACAATTACATCGAGCTCGAAGTTTTTTTTCCGGACGCTCAACATCTTGGACATACTTGCCTTCTTGCGTTTTTGTGGCACCATAGTACTTTTGTCCTTTCATCCGAGATAATTTATTTGCAGATCTCATTCCTTTAAAAGTTATCTCTCTTCTACTTGTGGTTTCTGTGTCCAACTTCTCCTGTTTTTCTGAAACATTTATATTGTAAAGGGGCAGGGTACTCCCAATTTGCAACCTTCTGAACTCAAATGCTTTTTTCACTTAATGATAATGTATTGGCGAAACATGTATTAGTTCATGTACGCTCAAAAATTTAACGTCTGTTCCCTCCCTATTCCAAAAAAATAGGAAAGGTGGGAAGAGAAAATAGGCATTTAGCCTGCGAGGAGGTGGGTGAAAACACCCGCGAATCTAATTAGCACTCCACCAGTTTTGTAGCAAACCCGGATATCCCATTTTGCTGGTGTTCCTAGCTCAGATGATATTTTGGGGGTGAAATTAAACATAAACTGGAAGATCAAGTTTCCCCTAGATGTATTTCTTTCCCTGGCTTCCATCCTTGGGGTTCCTAGAGAAAATAAAAACACACAAATGAAGTACACTTCGTTCTTACCTTTAGGTGAGTCTACAACGACCTTTTACTTACTATTGTTGAGAGGTGAGCCTCCAGGTTAATTACCTGTGAATCAGTTAATTAGCTTATGACATCTAGTTGGATAAACGATACTCAAGGGACATTTTCTATAATTTTATTTGAACAAGAACTTAAACAAAAGTAAGAAAATAAAGAAAGAGGAAGAAATTCAAATTAAATTAATTTAATCATTGATCCAGGGAAATACCTAGCTAAAGTAACACAGAGCGTCCTGCTTCAGCTGTAAGTAAACATATCTGAAGACAGAATAATTCTTCATCAAGTTACTTCTCAAAACCTAAGTTAGAATTAGTGTCGTTGATGACTTGCCAGCTCAGAAGGTAACAGTTATTCTTATAATAACAATTACATATTGTATGACAATAAGTAGATATGAGAATTGGGAGCCGGAATTGACTTTATCATTTTAAGGCAGAAAAGACTAACCTGTATCGAATCTTCGATGTTGAAGAAGCGCTGTGTACTCTTGACGATGGGTGTTGGCTAAGAGAGAGGTTCGCCTACTTCTTACAGTATATTTATTATCATAACCGACTACTCCCTTCCTGGTTGCATGCATCCAGAAGACCACGTGGTACATCATACCATGACAACGTCTTTCCTGAACACGTAGTTATTTGTGTTTTGGTTGTTCTAGAAGGTTGGAAGGCTGCCTTTATATTCTTATGTCGTAGTCATTCTTTGCTGTAAGCAATGGAGTCACACAGCCTGTCTACTGACCAAAAACGATGTTTCCTATGATATCACTATCCTTAGTCAGATACAGACTCCGACCCCATCTAACGAAAATGTTATGACAAATAAACCTCATGTAATAAAAATATGGATGGGGATTTAAAAGTGGGCTTGGTTCGAAACCAAGCAGGTTTTGTTATAGTCCGGTGTCGTTGCGCAATGAGAATATATTATATTTTGTCTCTGTTATCCGAGACTTTAGTAGCATTATCGTTTGAGACAACTTCTTCAATTTGTCTCTCTTCGAATGCCAATCTGTATGAGCTAATAGATGGAATTACGTGTAGGATACGTGTTGGTTGAAGGTTACTTCACTCCAATCGTCGAGGGATATTATTTTACTTCTGAGAGAAGGGAGTAATTACAATTATCTTTGTCAACAGCTGCGTTATGAGTCTTACACGTAAATCCTTGAATCCAAACGGTGAGGTGACACTACCAATGTCCTGTTTCAAATATCAGCATTAAGTGATGTTGTGAATGATCACAATCACAGCCTCTCAACCTAGATTTGAAATTACTGACTCATTTCGAAGTCTTACCTAATATACTCCTTAGAACATCCCGTCATTAATTAATGACTAAGTCTACTACTACTACTCATATAAGCTAACATAATAAAATATAAAATCAATACTTGTTCCTACTGTGGGAATTCATTAACCCTTAATACCGCAAGGTGTGTCCAATGGACACATAGTGTTACTTTATTTTTAAGCTGTATCTTTATTATTATCTGAATGTTATTTTCCTTCTAGCTATGCTCCTAACTATTCAGTAGTATTATAATAAAAAAGCAGCTTGATGCTTCCTTTTGCTTTCTGCAGCATATGGACCTAGTAAAACTTTTAGTGCGCTAATGCCGCAATATGTGTCCAATGGACACACATTTAAAATATATTAAAAATTGCATTTAAAATTTTTGTAGATACTAATCATCAATCGTTTATCATTCCCCTCGTTCCTTCTTACATTTTCATTCATTCATTATGTTTACATTTTTTTTATATTTCACGTTTAGCAATGCATCTGCTGGAAGTAAGAATTTTCTTGACAGAGGTAGCTGGCAATATTGTTATGCGCTTATATACATTCAGTTGTTTCCCCTTGCTATTGGCCGTGAAAGTTATTCCAGATTATTTATGCAATGAATGGCTGCTTTTTGTGTTTATGAGCGAACTGTTTACATAAATATGTTAAAATGAAAACTGAACTCTGCAGAAATCGAACAAATACTTGCAGCTGATGAATCGTGTTCAGATTATAGTATACATTCAGATGAAGAATTTGTCTGTGATGAAGCAGTTGAAAGTGACTCGAGTCAGACGGATCACATGAGTGCTGCAAGTGAGGTCGAAGATCAAGAAAGTGCTTCGGACAGTGATAATGACATTCAAGTACCTTCTTGTTCAGGTGAAAATGAGTATATAAGTAAAAATCGTACTTGTTGGAAGAAGGATGCTCTAGCTGCTACCAAAATAAAAGCGCGAAATATTGTTAGAGGCGGTTGCAATAAAGTAGTTCTTCCCGCTAACTGTGAAATAAAGAATCTGAAAACGCGTTTCACTTATTCATCGCTAATGATATCGTAAGTGATATTGTTGCATACACTAATGCAGAAGCTAATCGGATCTATAAAGAAAAAATAAGGAAAAAGTGTGGAAAATGTGCGATTCTGAAGAAGTCCTAGCATTTATTGGGCTTCTTATTACTGCTAGTCATCTGAAATAGAAAAATAAAAACATAAAGTCCCTATGGAATAAAATGTACCGCCCACCTTTGTTTCGCGCTACTATGAGTTACAATAGATTTATTGATCTTCTGCCTTTCATCAGGTTTGATGATAAAGCTACTAGGCCAGAAAGAAGGAAGACGGACAAACTTGCTCCAATTAGGGACATTTGGGAAAAGATTTGCAAAAACCTTACGAAATACTATATTCCCGGAAGTTGTCTAACAGTAGACGAACAGCTTGTGTCCTTTAGAGGTCGTTGTCGGTTCAAGCAATACATGCCGTCAAAACCGGATAAATACGTTATGAAAATCTGGTGGATATGTGACTCCCAAACACATTACCTTTGAAAGGTAGCCCCTATTTAGGCAAAGAAAGAAGAAAACGAGCAAGTAACTTAGCTACAGAAGTTGCATTATCTTTAGCCGAACCTTATTATCGCACTAACAGAAACATCACTTGTGACAATTTCTTCACGGACATGGAACTCGCAAAAACGTTACTAAAAATGGTCTAACAATAGTAGGAACTGTGAGAAAAAAAATAAAACTTTTGTTCCTGAAGAATTCAAGCGAAACAAGACCAGAAGTGAACAATCATCTATTTTTGGGCTTGCAAGTGATTTTACATTAGTATCATACTGTCCCAAACCGAAAAAGTATGTTATCCTTTTGTCAAGCATGCACAACACTAACGATATTGTTGTTGAGAAAGAAAGAAAACCGGAAATAATACTGTATTATAATGAAACAAAAGGAGGGGTTGATACTCGAGATCAATTAGTGCACTGCTACTCATGCAAAAGAAAAACCAATCGATGGCCTTTGGCATTTTTTATGAATCTTTTGGATGTATCAGCTGTTGCCGCCTAAGTTGTGTGGTTGAACATCAATCCTCAGTGGAACGTAAGAAAAACGAAATCGAGAAGGCATATGTTTCTCGTCGAGTTGGCAGAATCCTTGGTTCTCCCTCAAATCCATCGAAGAAGGAAATTAGGACTGCAGAGACCTATTCTAACAGCAATCGATGTAACAGGTGGTGTTCCAGTAGCCCAGTCAGGTGTATCATCCACAGGTGTTTATACAAAGAAACTAGCGCCCAAGAGAATATGTTATATGTGCGACCCAAAGAAATGCAGAATGCAGAGACAAGTGTGTGATATTTGCAAAAAGAATGTCTGCTCTGAACATTCAAGTGTTATCAGGAAGTGCCTGCAATGTGCCAAATGAAAGTATGACAAAAAATGTACAACAATTCGCATGTAACGTAACTGAATATATCCAAAACATATATATGAAAAAGCATTTGTGTGTTTCGTTTCTCTAATGAATCCTGTGTGTCAGCTAGCATAAGGAGATGGAAACACTGAATATTTCATGTTTTCACAAGGATAGGTTATGTTTGCACATCCAAAGATAACAGTATCAATGACGTACCAAAACATATCTATTCAAGAAAATATTTGTGTTTAGTTCTTCAAATGGGTCGTGTATATAATATAGTATAAGAGTTGGAAACACTGAATATCTAGCTTATACAAGAATGTAATTATATATATTTGTACTGAATTGCATTTATAAAAAGCTTAATGAACAAATTAAATAAAACAATTACGTTTCACAAACGAATTGAGGTCAAAATTCGGTGTGTCCGCATTACACACCTTGTGGTTTTGTGTAACTAAAATACCTTGCGGTATTCCTTCACAATAAGGAAAACAGTTTCCGATCATGTTTCTTGCACTGAAGATGTTTTATGAGTTCCCATCTTGTAAGAACCAGAGTAGTAAACCCAAAATATAGTTTTGTATTGAGAATATTTAAATTTTAAGATTGTGGCATTCTTTATTACGGGTTACTTGTCTACTATTACAGCAAAACGAATAATTTAAATATAATTTATTTCGATGAAGAAAATCCTTCAAACCCAATGTGAGTGAGATACACTGTCACAGGCTCCAAAACATGCATATCAAAATTCGTAATAAGTTGACAAAAACACGTCTAATATTGAACTGTTTATATAAATGACCAAATCTCGTTTATTGAATTATTTTATGTAACCCGGCCTATAAGCGATTTGAAAAATATTTTCAAACTCGTGTAAATTTGGATTTCCCGTTTGGGTTCCAATTATAATTAATTTTTAGTTTAGATTGCTTTCTTTGAGAGTTTTCCCAGGTTTAGTCTGCAAATTAAGTCTTCGTATGAATTGTTGTAGAGAAATATCTTAAGTTTTAAAATATACGATTTTTCTGTTAAACTTTCTTTCTTTCCTACATTTATGTCGTCATCTTACAGCAAGGTTCTCATAATGATATAACAATTTCCTAAAAGTTGAATTAACATTGTTAACAGCTAGGTCAGTTTTTGTTTCTGATACAGTATTTATATGCATTTTTTTTCCGCTACAAAACGAAAATATTTGAATATAAACTATAATTATCTAATATGTATATTAAAAAAGATTGGGACTTACTGACAAGCAATTCCAGGTACAGTCCAATAAACTACCGCGAAAATGATACAAAACTTTTTGTGTATGTGGCAGTTACTAAAATAGAGTATACCATTTGATTATCAATGTACTTATGAGGGAGGTTGGTGAACTGTTTAGTCGATATTGAGATGATTAATGTGGCAAATGATAGGGAATATCATGCTTACCTTAACAGCTAAAATATTAGCTTCTTTGTGTAAACCTCGTAATAAATATGCAAAATACTATACAGGGTGGGACCATGAGTCTTGTTAGAAGACTCGAATAAAAATGCAAGACGGACAGGAACGAAACGTTCCTGAACATCTTAAAGTCGAAGGGAGAAATGTTGTGGACATACCACGTTTCCGGCGTCCAACTTGAAACCTGCTATCTGGGATTAAACTTGAAAATTTCAAATGCGATATATCAAATGACACTCTCTTGCAACGAGAAATTGAATGGTACAGTACGATTACCGATATTTGTAACCGTGCTGCAGTTATGAACGAAATTAGGGTAGGTTTTGAACCCGGCGTGTTCTCTCGAAAGAAAGGATTACGTTCAGTATACATTTTGTAACAAAACAACAAACGCATTCATCAATAAACAGAACAGCTGTGAGCCACAAAAACCACAATCACCATCACAGAACATGTTTCACTTGGACGCTGTACTCGATTAGGCACTTTCGCAAACGTTGTCATGCACCCCACGAAGCACTTCAGCTGATAATTGCGCACATGCACAAAGTACATACCTCACAGTTAGGGATTCCCCTGTTCAGGTAGTAAACAGCATTAAGTTACACTGGGACACATTAGCTTTCAAATACTTTTACAAAGAAATGTGCAAAGGAGTCCGGTTGGGGGATCGTGGTGGCCACTCAAACTGGTTCACATCTACCAATCTACCTATATATTATACACCTGATAACAGGACCACCATATCTGTGTAATACAACACATCACAAATCATTATTCATCACTTACTTCAAAAAAAAAACATGAACAGATGGAAATTGTGTTACAGATCAGGAGATCGTGATGGCCATTCGACAGGTCCAATCCATTTCCCCGAAAATTGTTACTCCAAGTAAAATACCACACATGTGTTTCATAATGAGACGACGCCCCGCCATGTTGGAGGAATTTGGGAAAATTTCCGTCCTCTAGTAACAGCGATGGAAGCACATCCGCCTACAGTACTTGGAGATAACCGTCTGCTATTCGAGTCCTCTCAATGAAGAAGGGCTCCAACGTTCGCGTTCCCCAAATCCTCACTCATACCATTATTTTCTGTGAACATACCTTTGTGTTGGAATCAATCCAATCGGATTAGCATCAGACCAATATTGATGTTTTTTTTATTAACTTCGCCGTTCACGTAAACAATGAGTTAGTCTGCAAGACGTATGGTATGTGCGAATGCGAACCCCGGTGTTCATTAAACTGGTTGATTAGACCACTCTGCAATTGATCAGAGTCGTCTTCAGTCAGATGCTGCTATCTCTGTAGCTTATTCGAATGCCTCTTCTTTGTTCTTCCATTGTTCTTATAGAAGTACGACTCACGCCATTTTTATGGGCTGATGGCGTGTGACTTTCTAGGCTATTGTTAAAAGATTCCAACACTGATGTTGTTTCTTCGTTCATAGCTGTTTTAAGTCTACCCGCCCGGGGCCTATCTTTAGAAGTTGCTGTATCACTAATGCATTTGGATATGAGGGAAACAACTGTGTTGATTGATATATAATTCCTTTCAGGATGGCGGTGGTTGAAATTATCTGCTATGACACACACTTCTTTGACCCGATATTAGAACAATCAATATGCGTTTAGCTTCTGTGATGGCCATTTTCAATTAGTGAATCTGAAACTAACAATAACGGAAAAAAACATTACAAATTTTACGAACCCTTAGAGATAGACCAAAACCAACCACAGTTATGAATTTCTGAGAAAATGTTAGTACTAGTTTATATTTCAAACATATCCCTTCTATTTGAAATTTTCAAGTTGAATCCAAGTTGGCAGATTTTAGGATGTCCGCCGGCAACGCCTTATAGTCTGTGCCATTTTCCCCTTCACCTACAACATGTTAAGGGACATTTCATTCTTGTCTGTCTCGTGTTTTTTTTTATTCGACTATCTTAACAAAATTTATAGCCATCCTGTAAAGCATTTGGCATATTTATTACGGGGCTAACACAAAGTTGTGGCAGCTAATATTTTAGCTGTTAACACATGCTATGTCCTGTCATTTGTCGTATTCATTATCTCGATGTCGACTGAACAGTTCAACAATTTCCCTTATGAGTTGTGTCACTCATATTTTAAGTTGCGGTAAAGATAATAAGGGAAATCGTTGTTAATGCATGATATGTTGCAATTAGCGTTAGCTTAGACAAAGCCTTCGTTTTGAATGTTTTCTTACGACAGAGTCAGAAACAACGAACAATTAACGGATTTCAGAAAACATCAGACAAAGCATCAAAATTTATTAAAACTTTAAGGCGTACAATCGCGAAGGCGTGCGTGATACACCAATGGCGACTGATAAACAGTGGGCTACAATTGCACGAATGACTTTCCAGCAAGCACAAAATGTGAAATCAAATTACCGCATATACCTTGCTCGAACCTTGAAGTGATTATGGAAGTCGCAAGATGTAATTGCATCTTGCATAAGCCTTGGTACAATAGACGTTAGCATTGAGATGGATTATCGTTTTCGTGTATGGTGTAAGGTACACGAAACTTTTGGACATCGGTGATTCGTGATAGCGGCCAAAATAGTGGCGGCTGTGTAATAGTATAAGAACCTTTATTATAACACAATACTATCTCAGATTCTCTGTCTATAATCTATCAATGAACTTAACGCTAACGATAACGAATACCGTTCGGCTGCGTTCTATCATTCAGACTATAATTTTATATATAAACACAGTGTTTTATTAGAATATTTGGTCATACTTTTACACCGGTATACCCTTTTCATGATGAGAACATCACAGAAAATTATTCTTATCCATGGTGACCATAATTCACAAAACTGAAATAGAATTGAGCATACATGCGTAAAGCAATGTGGATAACACTCAGGTACTGATTGGGCTTCATGCAGTCAACACAATACACATAAACACACATCAGAAATTAAACTCGCAGGAAAAGCAGATGAATGCAGCTGTCAACGAATGAAGATGATACAGAGGGATAAAATCAAAACTGTTTATGTCCTAGGTGTCTACTGATCACTATGTATTAGCTACGATGCTACCAGAAATCAGATATTTACCGAATACGAAACAAATGTGAGAGAATTAATTTTACGTGCATTTGATATTCCGTGTTCTTAATCAAATATACCATTCTGTATATGTCATTGAATCTAGAGGATATTTGGTATTTTAGAAAACAAAATGCTACAAGAAAATTAGTAAACTTCTCCTGCATGCTCTACTCTTCTAATGCCAATTGACTACATATAGCGTCAGTTGCTTCTAGTATGTAATAAAGTTATATTGCACCTTCGTTTCTGAAAAATGAAATTGAAATTGAAGATAAAATATACGTAATTAAGAGACAATAATATTTTCTTTTCTGCATTTTTGTATATAAATGTTGTACTCTGTAACTCGAGCATACTAACCTTAAAGCAAACAGATATCAACATCATATTTAATATAATATTAATCACATAATGGAAACGTCTTCATATATCAAAGAGAGCAAATATCAATCCTGAAGTAGAAATTTCCCCAGAAAATATTTCTCTGAATGCAGTACTATGTTTGTGCTTAGTCATTTGAATTATATCCCTGAAGTGAATCGAAAATGTATAAACAGTTACATATTTTGTATTTGAAATGTTAAGAATATACAAAAGCCAACAAGTAAAACTCAGAAACGTTTTTACTAATTCTTAATATCACATATACTAATACTTCGAGGAATTTCGACACCGGACAGCATTCAATTATCAAAAGTAGAATGGTCCCTTGTGAGACTCTTCTTCACATACTGATTATATGTCGTAATAAACTGTCGTGTAGTTGAAATTTGAAGAAATCTATAGTAGAATTATGCGATGTGTTGATTGTGATATTACTGTCAATACAATTTTCTGCAATCCATATTTCGGAATGTTTCCACACGAGCGCCTTAAATTCATTGTGTGGTCGATAGTTATAACTTTAAATATTCTGAAAATGAATATTATTTGTCAAATCCAAAATCGTATGTGCAATGTTTGCGACTGCTCTTCTCTAGAAATGTTGCTTTTGACCAACATAGAGTGAGATACTATCGAATTGTGTAATAGTTTGTAAATTTTGTTATACATTATTTTTTATTTCGTTTTCTTGATTTTGTTTCTAGTTTCATGTGTAAGAGTTTCTCGGATATTGTCTTAGTATTTAAATCTTATTAGGTTTATGTTATGACTAAAAATGTGGTGAGAGCTGGACCCTTGATCGAAACCCGACCACCTCAATGCTTTTATTTTTATTTTAAAGGAATGGTGTCTTTTGTTCTTTTCTACTTTCAACACATGCTCTGCTTCAATAAAATACTTCTGAAAAGTCATATATATATGACTTTATAAATGTTATATAAAGTAAAACGTTCAAAAGAAAATTGACTAAATGTAGGTTAATCCAAAAGGTGGATGAGGCACCGCTGTATCCGTTTTTAGATGAACGTTGTGTCTCCGATTTTTATAATGTACGTTCCTATTATTTTCTTTCAATTTAATCATATTAGGAGTTAACCATTAATAAATTTCAATTTTTTTTCTATTCTTTCTGATTTTGGTCGGGTTAAGAATTGCTAAATCTGATTTGAAGAAAGCCAGTGAGCCTATCGAAGTGAAAACCCAGTACAAGTATTATGTATGTTGCTATTTGTGTCGAAATTATTTAGTTTTACCTGATTACAAAATGTAGGCTGTAATATTTGAAACTGTTTATCCTCTATTCTTCTCTGATGAACAAAAGTTTTTTTTCTACATTGATAATCAGTAGCGGGGCGTAGCGGTGCAAATTCTTTTACAATTGCCAGAGTGAAGTGCATTGTTTACCAGCCTTACCACATCCACACCGTACCTCACAACCAGATGTGCAGTTAAAGCCTGATGAGAATATGCGTAAAGTACCGAAACTTTGAAGAAACCATTTTTTTAATGTAAAACATTAATTACAAAGTGAATGGTAGGTGATTAATTGTTCATAGTGTAAGGTTGTTATTATCGTGATATTGATAATATCGTGATATTTCATCTTCCTTTCTTCTGGTTAACACGTGTGTTTCTGCCTAGCACATTTTTTCTCGCTTAGTGGTAGAACCTTTACAAAACACGTACGAACAGGCAGCTTCTTCCGGACGAGGTTATTTTGTGAAACTGTAATTTAAAAAAATCACCAAATTAGTTAACATTATGATAATACCAACTATCATACTGTTTGAACGCTCCTAATACATGACACTGTCGCCTATTACTGTAAATGTACATAATTACACGTAAATTGCTTTAAATGTTAAGACAAATGTTTAAAAAACGACTATTTGCTTTACATAACAATATATTGTCCACCCTATAACCTTAAAAATATTAATCCTATGAAAACAAATGGTGAGAATTTTTGTTGTAGGAAATTATGTCTACTTTAATGTTGTAGATAGACTAAATTTCGCTAGGATTGTTAGTTACGGAGATATATGCAAAAACGCTTAGAAAAACGCTTTAAACATACGCTAACTTAGAAAAATCACCGCCTACATACATTAACTAACTATGCGCTGTTGTTATCTTCAGTGTTGTTGAATTTACAATAAATCAACCCGAAACGTAGTAGCTCCATGTATTCGTATTGTACGTTTTACAACCGTTTGTCATTGTAGTAATAATATTTTGGAATGATAATACTATATGAAAAACATGTCCGCTGTGAAACTGAAATACCTAAATCCAAAGAACACTTTGGCACAATTGAGACAATTAAGAGATAATATTCTGATCTAGGGGCTATTGAAGGTCTAAAAGGGGATATATGATCCCTAGCATTCAAGATCACTGTGCGGCATATGAATGTGCAATGATGTATGGACAGGTAGGTGAACTTAAGTCTGTTATGTGTGCTATTTCAGGGTGGTCGGCTCATACCGTATATTGATAGAGTGAGAAAAGATGTGAGAGTGGTGAAGATTTGTGTGCAGCTGGGCTGTTTAGAATTTTGTGTTTGCTTGTAATATATTCTAGTAGTGGGTGTTCTCTTCAAAAACGTTTAGAGATGTATTTTAGGCGGCGTGTTTCAAGGTGGAGCAGATTATGGGAAATGTAATACGATCGTTGAATTATTGGATAGGGCTGGGCAGTTTGCCTCTGTAAGCAATCCTTAGAGTATGGCGTTCCGTGGTTGGTAGTTTATGGCAGATGTATGTGCCGTTGCAATCAACGCTGTGTGTTCAAAATTGAGAAATGGGTGAAGGAATTCTTTATACGAGTTTATTACTGTTTTTGGTTTTAGTCCTATAAGCGATTTTTTGTCACGAAAGACCTAAGGCCTCTTTTGCTAGTCACCGGAGTGACTAACACTCACTAGAGGGTTACGCCCTCTCTATATGGAAGGGATGTATAGGAGTGAAGAATGCTTGGGATTGTGGGTGGTCTAAGGGAGGTTACAAAATTTATTAATCTTTTATTGTATTCATATCATAAATAAATGGTAGTCATTATAAGCATGATGCTTATAATCATATGTTAGGTTGAGGATCCATGATGACTAAGATGGATAATGAATAATGAGGATGAAGTGCAATTTTACGCCACAAACATTAAAACCGACAGGTGAGGGTGAATCTTCTTTCCAAGGGGCAACTCTGGGTGTGATGAGAGACAGATGAGCCCTTGTCGAACACTGATGGGAGACTTTACTGTGATGGCGGTGATAGATGAGAGAACATGTAATGAGAATGATAGAGAGTTTCAATGTCTTATACTGCAGTTTCTAGTGGGTTTGTATGTACATAGATGTAAGGACCGGGATAGGTAGGTTGGAGATTCATGTTGAGGACTGAGCGGGCTGCAAATTGGAGTTGGGATAGAACGTTTGTTGCTTCTTTGGAATCGATATAGGTTTTGCAAGGTAATGGTGATGAATGAAAGAAATTGGTCAATGGTAATAGGTTGTGATGGGGAGAGGATTGGTGACTGTGTTGCTTTAGTCTCTGGAGGGCGAAGAGGTGAAACGAGTCCCGGGTTGTCAGGAGTAAGTTCTAGTCTGCTTTTACATTTGAAACTTTAGGTAGGATGTTGCTGGTTGCAGGTATTGCATTTCGGTGGTTTGTTGAGATTTGGGCACTCCTCGGTGCTGTGTAATCCTGTACAGTATCCACATTTTGGTGTATTTGGACACTGAGGTGTTGTACGATGATTATACTGTTGACAGTGTTCGCATCGTGTTGGTAGTGTAGGTTGTGAATGAGATAGATATAGGCTCCAGATGTCAGTAGGCTAGTGATGGTTTCTGAATGATTGGTCAGGACGCGCACCATGTAGCTAGGTGTGCCGAGTTTTGTTTTAATACGTATAAATTTTGATAGAAGATGGCCTTCGGTTTTGAGTTCCTGTGTAATTTCCTCATCTGTTAAATCTGGAGTGACCCCTCGTATTACTACAGATAACATTGGTGCTCTGCGTGGAGGTGGTGGTTTTTTAAGCTAGGAGCATTAAGTTTAGTGAATTTTGCAGAAGTTCCAAATATTTCCAGGCCATGTTTGTCAAGTAATATTGTGGCTAGGTTAGGATCGGAAGATTTTACTATGATGCCATTACGTGTGTGAATGATGCGGACAATGAGGTCTCTTGATACATATTTAAGAAATTGTTGGAACAGCAGTTTGGTATTTTGAAATTTGGGGTCGAAGTTTGTAAGTAGATATGAAGTAACTGAATTATTGGTAGATCCTAAGAGAGAGTCTGCGTAATCACTGTACGCCATTTCATGATCTGAATCTGAATCGCTGATAGTGTGCGTTTTCTTAGTCGGAGGAGAAGTTGATGAAAGTCTGGAGTTGTCCATGCTGGATGAAGCTAGTTGATCGGTAGTGCGTTTTTGATGTGCTCTTGTTCTTGTTTTTATAGTAGCTGAGTATGATGGAGGATCAGAATAAGGTGGTGTACGAACCTGTTGTCGTAGATGATGTATTCCACAATGATGATGAGTAGTCATATTATTTGAGAATGTCCCCTGAATTACTAGATATAAGCATAAAGATATAATCAGAAATATCACTTGTGACGTCGTGGAAGGATCTGTCGACAGTCGTGATGAATGATAATGACAACTGTGGCTCCCCTAAGAGACAGCAATACGTCCTCTGGGTGAAGTCGACTTGCTACAAACAAACAAAATCCTCCACTGAAATCCAATGAGTTAAAACACTGGTACTAAAACTGTATGGCAACAGTGATTTTCCCAGATCTGTTGCCAATCGCTCTCCTACTACTTGTAACAAAGTCTCACAGTAACATTTGCAAGAATAAATATTCATGTGCCATTCTTTCCTAAATGCTTTTATTTTTTTTAAACATATGTCAGTATGTAAAAATAATAATTGTACGTTTACTCAGCAAAGCGTAGCCCGATTGTATAAAAGCAACAAACTTCCGGTGTCTAAGATTTTTCTAAAAATTGTGCTACCATCTGTTGACCACAAATGTAAACAGAAAATGAAAAGTAACATAACGGAATATAAACAGGCGAAAGCATTTTCACACCTTCAAATATTAATGTTGTTTTATTGATCATCATCATCTTCAAAATTATCATCAAATACTCATCATAAAGGTCAAGGTTGGTGCATTTGGGGTAACTTTGCGTTTTTATATATTGTGGAGATACATACATATGGCGACGTAATTTTCTTTCTTAATCCCGGAACAAGGAGTATGGTAATCGTGTACACATGCTCAAGAGATTAATGTTTGACTCAGCTTAAATCAACAATAATGTATGGTTAGTTCCGTCCCGAAAGTGAGTATTGTCAAAACAAATGTTAAAAATATTGGAAATTTAACAATACTCAATTAATGATGCTTTATCAACATTTATTCATCAAAAACTTCACGGACTGTACCATCAAGAACTTCACGGACTCGATGTTATAAGAATAACGAAAACATGACGACTAAGATCGGCAGGCCTTGTAGCTCGAATGGGAGAAAGACGAAAATTATATTATATCTTAGTTCGAAATCGGGAGGAAAAGAGACCGTTGGGAAGACCGTAACGACGTTGGGATGCCACTATTAGAAGGGATCTTCGAGAAGTATGTGCTTGTGATCAAAACTGGCTTGATCTTGCCACGATAGATCCCGATGGCGAATGTTTGTTACTACAGCGATGAACTTGTAAGTTCCGTAAGCCATAAAGTAAGTAAGAAAGTAATCAACATTTATTGACATTGTTGTAACGTCACATATCATAAACTTGATAACATTGTTTGTTACGACAACGATAATTGTTGACGAAAATATAAAAACACCGATGTTATCCCTGGTACCACAGCATCTTTTTACAGTGTGTAAGATCACTCAGTCTGTCACATCTCGCTTGATCTCTTCCTCTCTAGTAGGTGCAACCTCATCTGGAGAAACTGTATAACTGCCCAGATATAGAAAAGGTATTTAACCTTCGGTCGGTCTCAACATTAATTTGCTATGAATCAGTCGCAATGTACCAAAATGATATATTTTAATTTTACTAGTGATATCTTTTCTTTAACAAATTTATTTTAATTGTGAATCATTAGCAATACATTTTGTTGCATGTTCTTTGAAGCGTTAACATTTTTTTTCCAATTTACACTTAATAACATAAAAATGTGGTAATTTGAAAATGTCGTCATGAACACACAAATATGGTAATAATTTGACTAATACAGAGTAATTGCGTTTGTTTCAATGTATCATAATCATACATGATTCAATATGAAGTGTATTGACCAAGTGATATGCAATATTCTGAGTCTGTTTCTGTTTATTTTTCTTCATAATTACTATAATTACCAAAACTATGCATGCGAGTATTATTATTCGTACACATAGAAAACAGTTTGAGATAAAATGAAATTCTAACAATACATACAAATATTGTTACACACACACACACACATGTCAGCAAAGGCTACTTAGGGGACGGCTG